>JAJPUD010001739.1:190481-243463 GCA_023553655.1 Myrmecobius fasciatus | reverse complement strand
GTCCTTCAGAACTGGTCATCATATAGTCTTGTTGCCGTGTATAATGATCGCCTGGTTCTGCTCATTTCGCTTAGCATCAGTTCATGTAAGTCTCTCCAGGCTTCTCTGAAATCATCCTGCTGGTCGTTTCTTACAGAACAATATTCCATGACATTCATATGCAATAATTTATTCAGCCATTCTCCAATTGATGGGCATCCACTCAGTTTTCAGTTTCTAGCCACTACAAAAAGGGCTGCCACAAACATTCTTGCACATGTGGGTCCCTTTCCATAGAAGGACATTTAACACTATCAATTTTTTTTATTTTTTATTTTTATTTTTATTTTTTTGGGGGGGTTATTTTATTTTATTTTATTTTTTATAAAGCTTTTTATTTACAAAACATTTGAGTGACCTTTCAACATTGACCTTTGCAAAAAAACTTTTTTTTCCCAAGCTTTTCCTTTCCTTCCCCCCACCCCCCACCCCTAGATGACAGGTAATCTAATACATGCTAGATAGGATAAATTATATGACAAATACAATACATGTATACATATCTATACAGTTATCTTACTGCACAAGAAACATCAGATCTAGAAAGAGAAGAAGAAAAAAACAACCTAAGAAGGAAAACAGAATGCATGGAAATATTCACAGAAAATCAATTTTTTTAATATTTGCTTCTGTTTTAAGAGATCCTGTCTTAAGATTAAGAATAGCTAAAATATGATAAAGGTAATTTAGATGGGTCTGAGAAATCTTAAACAGGAGTGGAAGAGATGTGGTAAGTGGAGTTTTGAGCAATCTAGAAAGTAGCTTAAATCCAGTCTGACTACTGATTGTTCTCATCACCATATCCTGATACTCATAAATACTACACAATGACCAGATACTTGAAAACAATAACAACAAGGTATATAATATTTACTTTGTCATGGTCCTATAATGAGGCATTGTTTGGGTTTCATGACCTTTGATATAAACGCACATAAGAAAATAGTGAAGAACTTAGAAAGTATTGTCAAGCATATATTTGTCCTTGATCTTGTGATATTGTCAGAATTTTCCAAACTATTGATATTATCCTTGTCCAACATCAATGAAGCACAGTCCAATGTATAGTACTTCTCTTGATCAATCAACAAACTCTTGAGGCACCTCCTCTGAGCCCCAAATTATATTCAATGTAGAGGAACAAAAACCCAAACATATAGATTGCCACAGACCCAAATATATAAAAAGTAACTGGATTCTCAAGGTTATGGTGTACTTCAACAAAGAGATCTCCTCTGGGTCCCTTGATCTCTCTCTAGTTAACAAAATCACAGTATGTTGTTGTTGTTTAGTCATTTTTCAGTTATGTCAAACTCTTTGTGACCTCCTTTTTTTGGGTGATCTTTTATAAAAGACACTGTAGTGGTTTGCCATTAACTTCTCCAGCTCATTTTACAGATGAGGAAATTAAGACAAATATGGTTAAATAATGTGCCCTGGGTGACATAGCTAGTAAGTGTGTGAGGTCAGAGTTGAACTTAGGAAGGCTCATCTTCCTGACTCTAGGTTTGGTACTCTATTCATTGAAATACTTAGCTGCTCCAATCACAACATAGAGACACATTTAAGGATCTTCATCCAGAAAAGTGGGCTCACTCTGCTGTTACATATGTTATCTATCGGTGGCCTTAAAATATGAAAAAGGCTTATGTCCTTATTGAAATACTTGCTAAACTCTTATTCCCCTACCCTTCAGGAATGGATATACCTCTCCATAGTATTATATTTCTTTTTATTTATTTTTGGAGAGAGGGGAAACTTCTAGCTGCTCAAACCGAGGGTGTAATTTAGGACAATTCTCCCAGAAGTGGACCACACAGGGGGCTTATAATAGCTCTTTTTTAAAATTAAAGCTTTTTATTTTCAAAACATATGCATGGGTAATTTTTCAACATTGACCCCTGCAAAACCTGTTCCAAATTTTCCTCTCTTTCTCCCTACCCCCTCTCCTAGATGTCAGGTAGTCCAATACATGTTAAATATGTTAAAATATATGTTAAATCATGGATAATTTTTCAACATTGAGCCTTGAAAAATCTTGTGTTCCAAATTTGCCCCTCCCTTCTTCCCCATGCCCTCCTCTAGATGGCAAGTTATCCAATATATGTTAAACATGTTTAAAAAAAAAGTTAAATCCAATATATGTATACATATCTATACAATTATCATGATAATAGCTCTTTTTTAATTCCCCATATTGGAGCAGTTATTGAAATCCTGCCCATTCTTGAAACCCCAGGTAAAATAATATATTCTTCCTTGAGTCTTCTCTAATATCCTGTTTCACTTAAGTATTGCATGAATGTCACCCCACACAATTGAGCTCTGTGCTCAATAGAGATGCTTTTTGTGGTAATGCATTTCTTCTGTATGTGCTGTGTCTGACTTCATGAAACAATAATTATGTCTCACATTTTTGTTTTGAGTAGCAGTGTATTGCATATAGCATTAGGCATTTTATCAGTGTTTGTGGAATGAAAATAAGAGTGGTGACTCTGCTACAGGATATTTTGGTATTAACTACCTCATGTGCAGATTGTTAGAGTCAAATGAGATAATCTAGGCAAATTGCAGAACGTCATACATCTGTGAGATTTTTATTTTCAGTCTAGACCTGCAATTTCATTGTTGAAGGAACTTCCAGGAAGAAAATACCATCTACTAAAGCTTAATAGCAATCTGTCCATGAGTCCTATTCCTCTCTCCTCTTCTCTGCTCCACTTTTCAACCTTTCTTTCAATTTTTAGTTTATTTAATATTTATTAATCTTCTTTTGTTACATGGCATATGTTATTTAATCATTTTCAGTCAACTCTTTATGACTTCATTTAGGGTTTTCTTGGCAGAGATACTAAAGTGGTTTGCCATTTCCTTCTCCAGCTAATTTTATAGATGGGAAAACTGAGGTAAACTGGGTTAAATGACTTCCTCAGGGTCACACAGCTAATAAGTTTCTGAGGCTACATTTGAATTCAGGAAGATGAGTCTTTTTGACTCTGGGCCCAGCACTCTATCCACTACTTTGGTATTAGGACTTATATTTAAGGTGAGAACTTTCCATTTAATTGGAAAGAGCTAACTTACTTAAATGGCATGAGAACAATCTAAGGGAATAGCTTTATCCTGTCCATCATCCATATATATTTATGTTTGAACCCTGAGGCTATGTCTTAGATATGTGATATTTAGTCTTTGCTTCTCCTGCTTCTGCCATGTTTCACTTTTATTTTTTAACTCTCTCACAATCCTGATACATGATGAAAACCTCATTATTTATTAGATTGCTACAAATATTACTCACAACACAACTCAATGAACATACTTGTGTTGAAGATAGGAAAAATAATATTTAATCTCACTAAATCTATACCTTCCATTAAAAAGTACTTTAGAATAAATGAAGGGCTTCATTGGTAAGGAGAAAACTCCTCTGACTCCTTCACTTAGCTCAACTTAGTGGGTTGTAGCACCTGTCATTCTCAACAAGTCACTTTTGTATTTCTGACAAAAGAATGTTCTTCTTTGGGCACTTTCTGAATTATGCTGTCTAGCTGGCTCCTTCTTTGCAAAACATAAAGATCTTGAAGAGGTATTTGCATATATTTCAAAGTAAATAGGCATTTTCCCCTGCCTTGATGACTTTTCCTAAAATACCCATGTCTACAGTTGACACTGTGACCCTATGGTATTTTTGACAATATAGTTGACTTTGTTCATGCTGCTTCAGAATTTCAGAGAGAAATGAGATTTCATAGTATATAGAAAGATATTTGAGGAAGTACCTCAGCACTAAATGTTCCCTTCTATTTTGCTTGGACACCTATTTACAGTTGCCAACCCAAAGAAATTCTTTTGCTTTTCTTGATATTTTGTCATAGAAATCAACTAATGCATTGATATATGACTATATTTCTTTAGTTTAATTTTTGATGACTCTGTGCCCATGATGATGAGTCTACATTCATTTCATATCACTCACAGTCCTAGGACAAGCATTATTAACCTTTTTTTTTTTCTTTTACAAATTCTTTTGACACTCTGGGGAAGCAATGAATTGCTACATATTATCACTAACATTGATAATTTAAAGAAATTATGAATTTCATTAAATATTAGTGAAACTAATCCCCCAAATCCAAAGTCACAGATGTCTTGAAATCTGTCCATGAATTCTAGGTTAAGAACCTTCATCCTGGGAAAGCAACTGTAGCTCTGAGGATTTCTGAGATAATGATTTTAATCTAAATCCAGTCTCAGTGGGAGTTTGAGTTTAAGTACTTTTTAAAAAATTCACTATATTTTTGGGGGGGATCAAACTTTTATTCTAAATATACTCCTGGTTCTAACTTTTTCTAGTCCATATTGGAACTCTAGAACATTGTCTGGAACTAGATCAGACTTTCAGACTAGGGAATAATGAATGAATTAAAAAAGCCTTTTTTTGGGGGGGGGGATTTACTTTTTTTACATTTGTCTGTCAGACATTGGTAGTTGTTATATGTCCAGTATCACAGCAAGATGTTTTAGAATGAACCACTACAACATATTTTGAAGAGCAAGAACCTTCATTTTCTTAAAGGTACTGTGATGAAAGTCTCAGGGTTGGTATCAGGGAAGCATAGGCTTGTTTTGGTTATGCAAAGAGCTTGAACCTTATAAAGAAAATAGCACATAGTCGAAGATTTTGATAACTAACATAGTCTATAGCAAAGTTTCTTAAACTGTGGGTTGCAGCCCCATGTGGGGTCATGTGGCAAAATGTGGAGGTGGCAAAAAATTTGGAAAAGTAAAAGGTAAGAAATATTCTGTCAAAGTTTAATTCTTTATGTAAAAATAAATAAGCACATCCATCTCATTAGCATGCAAATTTGCTTTCATCTTTGACAAATGGTAAAATTATATGGTTATCAAAGAATTGTTTTAAGATAAATTTCTTTATATTTTATTATCAGTAAATGTTTGATTTGTATACTATATCATATACCTATATGCCTGGGATGGTGTAAAAATTTCTCAGGCAAAAAAGGGGTTATGAATGAAAAAAGTTTAAGAAGTCCTACTATATAGCACTGCTGTAGCTCTGGAAAAGATACTCTGAGAAGGTTTCCTGTTAAGGAAAATTTCAGTTCTGAGCCCACTATAAAATCAAAGGAGGGACTAATGCCTCCAAGTAAATTGGAAGGTAAAGACAGTGCTAATAATAGGTTCATAGATTCAGAATTGAAAGGGACCTTAGAGAAGGGACCTTAGAGGCCATCTAGTTCAATTTCCTGACATTACAAAGGAGATTAAGTGATCTACCCTTAACTCACACATCTTGTAAGGGATAGAGCTTGGAATTTGAAGCCAGAGTCTCAGATTCCACATCTGGGACTCTTTCCATTATACCACACCTCCCTTAAAGTCTAACCACAACCAAACAAAATGAACTTGAAGAGAATGAACTCTTTACAACTTTAAAACAAATTTTCATGCATATAGTAGCTTCATTTTTGTTCTTTAGTCAATACTGACTCTTCAGGACTCTCTTATGACTTCATGACATATGGGGTTTTCTTGGCAAAGAACTTAAAATGGTTTGCCATTACTTTCTCCAGCTCATTTTTTATAGAAGAGGAACTGAGTCAAAGAGGATTAAGTGACTTGCCCAGGGTCATACAGTAAGAGTCTGGGGCTAGATTTGAACTCAGGAAGATGAGTCTTGCTGCTTGCAGTCCCAGCTCTCTATCCACTATGCTACTCAGCTGCCCTTTTTGCTCCTGAATTAACAAGAAATACAAAATCATTTTCTCTATGTTTGACATTAAAACTAGCCATTATAAAAAGGTCCTGTTTTTTGAGAAACAGCCTTTACTTATGGGGAGCAAAGGGAAGTTGATAGGAATCCTGGAGTGAATGGAAGGAAGGCTTATGCCCTAAACCACACCATAAGGTATGATTGCATTATTTATAATTTCCTATTAACACAAATGTAGGTTATTTTAACATTATAATGATCAATTTTATTTTTTTCTCTCTCCTTCCTCACAAAGTCTATTACAGAGAAAGGAAGTAATGTAAGAAGAATGTTGACCTCCATGCTACTCACCAGACTGATATTTAAGGACAAATGTTCTGTGTCTATGCATGTGTGTCGGGAGAAGTACGTATGTGTGTAGAAGCATAGGTGTATCCTGGTCAGAGTCTGTTATAACAAAGCCAATGACTGTGTGGCTTTTTTTTTTTTTTTTTTTTGCTGTATTTTTCAGGCATTACTTTAATAAGAGGGGAATATTGGGTTCTTTGTGTTCTGTGGATTTTAATTGAAATAATACTGATCATATTCATTCATTTAGATTAATTCACAGGGCAAGATCCACTGAATTCATAGCCAAATATATACATATACATCCATACGTACATATATATATGTATATGTGTGTGTGTGTGTGTGTGTGTGTGTGTGTGTGTTTTGCTGAGGCAGTTGGGGTTAAGTGACTTGTCCAGGGTCACACAGCTAGGATGTGTTAAGTGTCTGAGACCAGATTTAAACTCAGGTCTTCCTGACTTGAGGTCTGGTGCTCTATCCATTGTGCCACCTAGCTGCCCCCATATATCCCTATATATATATAAAGTGGCTAAAGAAGGGATAATAAATAAGATGAACCAGAGATATGAATTCAAGGTTATAAATCTGAACTCACAGATATCCAAGATTTAGTGGAATGAAATCATGGCTGGTATATGTTTAGGGAAGGGTTTAACTTCATGTTTTATCTGATCACAATAGGAAAAAATGATACCTCCTAGAAATTTATATGATGTGAAGAGGAAGAATAGCTGTGTCACTTAACTGTAAAACTATGATACTCATATGAGTCATTGAATTTGAATAGTTTTGTTGCTATGCAGTGTTGATAATATTTACATTGTTATATTCATGTATATGTTTTTTTTTTGGGGGGGGGCTTTGTCATCTGCATTTCATGCATGCCTTCCCATGGTTCACTGAATTCTTTATATCATCATTCCTTAATTTTACAATGATATTTCATTATATTCAAATGCCATGATTTGTTCAGTCATTTTCCAATCAATGGGTATGTATTTTGTTTTCAGCTTTTTATTATCATATATAATATTGTTCTGAACTTTGTTGTATTTATGAGTCATTTCTTACTATCGATAATTACCAGGCTGAATTCCTGACTTCCCTATTATATATTTCCTTACCTTATATATACCTTATATATATACATGTATATATATATACCTTATATCTCTTGTTTTTTAACTTTTTAAAATATATTTTCCCCCATTAGAATGTAAGTTTCTTGCGAGTAGGTACTGTCTTTATTTTTGCTTGAATTTTCATTCCTAGAACTTAGCATAGGGTTTGGAATACCACAGTACTTCTCAATAAATGCGTGTTGACTGACTAACTGGTATAATCTCAATAATGAAATTTCTCTGTCACAAGGTAAACACAATTTAATAATCTTTCTTGCAAAGAATGTATGTTGCATTCAGAAAGAATGCCAATGAGACAACATTTTATATTAATTATATAACCCTTATGTCTGAGGTTTCCTTTTTATAAGAAGGTTCTGGTTACTTGGGTACCTCTTTATAATCTGATTTGTTATTTCCCACTTAGGTAAATCCCTGGGAATTAAGGGTATGTCATTTTGTCCCCATCTTCATACATCAGGTCCACCCAGCTTCCCCTTCCCCATCATCTCTCCAGAAGAATCCTTTAGTTATTCAGTCATGTCCAACTTTTAATGACTCCCATGTGGGGTTTTCTTGACAAAGATACTTGAGTGCCATTTTCTTCTCCCATGGATGAAGGCAAACAGGGTTAAGTGATGTGCCCTGGATCACCAGCTAATGAGTGTTTGAAGTTGGATTTGAACTCAGGTCTTTCTGATCACCCTGGGCAGCTAAGTGATACAGTGGATAGAGTGCTAAGCCCAAAGTCAAGAAGATTTGAGTTCTTAGATGTGGTCTTAGACACTCGCTAACTGCTGACCCTGAGCAAGTCACTTAACCCTTTTTGTCTCAGTTTCCTCATCATTTATTAGTTCATCTTCAAAGTACTTTGGTTCAGAAATGTTTAAAACATATAAGAGTTTTATTTACACAGTAAGGAAACAGAATGACAACTATAAGCCTTTAGAGAGTAAAAAAAATCTCTTTATAATAGATTATAATTCTTCCTTGGGACACAGGTAATCTCTGCAACTTAATATTGTAGAACCCTTGGGATAGGGGAAAGGCCAAGTTTGCTTTTCTACCTAAGCCCTTTTTGTCTCTTTGACCTTTTGCCAGCAACTTCTTTTATTGGTGTTCCATCTTATTGTGTCTATAAATCTCTGCTCCCATCAAGAATCAAAAGTCCTTTTATACTGCTGTTGTCCACAGCTCCACTTCACTATTTTTTTGCTGTTTGACTGCCCTATGTTATACAGTACCAAGTTTCAAGTAACTATAATATGGGTAGGATTATACTGAATCCTTAGTTGATAGTGCTAGAGCTCTTTCTCACCTTTGGAGCACTAAGCACCTATTTAAACCTTCAGCTGTTTAATACCTGAGTCACACAATCCCACACTCTAAACTAGGTATCTATGATTTCTAAGTTGATATGAATCCTTCTCTTTTCTAGTCTTCATATGTTTACCCATTCACATCCTACCTCATTTAATGTCTCGTTATATTTCTTATTTGTATTTCTGCCTCCATCCTCCCCTCCTAACCCTATTGATTCTTTTATTTTTTTAACAATTAAAAGAATTCAAAAAATTTATTATTTACTTCTTTTTAAAATAAATATTTGCCAGCAATAGCACTCAATAGTTCTGAATTAAAACCTGTCAAAATGTAAGTTTCCCACATAGCAGCAAAAATTAATATGAATCATGATGCAATGGAAGGAATCTCATAATCTAGTGACAGGGAGTATGGATACAGTCAATTTCTGATTTTTTGAGATAAATAAGTTAAGTAATAGAGAAAATCCAAAAATTATTTTATGTTTAACTTTATAATATATTTTCAGATATAGGTATATCACTGATTCTTTTAGTCATGGTAAAAGCTCCTTTATTCTCTATTTTTCTTTCCATTTTCTATCTTTATAAGGAGTAGCTGGGCCATATTATGCAAGTTATCTCATTTTTCAGCTTTGAAGGTCTCCAAAAGTGGAGGGGGCAGATAGTGCAGCGGATAGAGTACAAGGCCTGCAGTCAGGAAGACCTGAGGTCAAATCTGGCCTTAAACAATTATTATCTATGGGACCCTTAGCTTCCTCATCTGTAAAATGAGCTGGAGGAGTAAATGGCAAATCACTCTAGTATCTTTGCCAAGAAACCTGTCCCCCTCAGAAAATGGGGGAGGTGTCAAAAAGACTTGGACATGACTGAAAATGACAAAGCAGCAACAACAAAAGAGTAGAGGGGGAGCAAGTTAGTTGTTCTTGGTTTGGATAGTCAAAAAAACAGAGGGAGCGATAGAACCCTTCACAATGAAAAAGATTTATTTATGTGAGGAAATTCAGTAATTAGAAGGAAGAATCATAATAGAAAGCATTCAGGAGATTAATGGAGGGAGAAAAAATAGTGATGTGGGAATATGTTATAGATAATTCAGGTAGGAGGATGAGCTAGAGGAATTTGAGAAACATCACAGACCTCATAAGGAAAAAAAAGAAGAAAAGAAAGTGAAAAATAACATGCTCGTGTTTGTATTCAAGCAATATCAATACCTTTTTTTTTTTCCTGGAAGAAGATGATGAAGTAAGTCATCATGACTCTTTTGGGACTGTCTTGCTTCACTGTATTGCTGAGGATATTCACAGTTCTTCATCAAATAATATTGCAGTTATTGTATATAAAATTCTCCTGGTTCTATTTACTTCATTTTGCTGTTCGTATAAATCTTTCTAGATTTTTCTGAAATCATCCTATTTGTCATTTCTTGTATTACTATAATATAAACCACAGCTTGTTTAGCCATTCCTCTAATGATAGGTAATTGCTTCAATTTCTAATTCTTAGCCACCAAAAAAAAAAAAAAAAAAGCTGCTATAAACATTTTTGCACAAATAAGTCCTTTCCCCAGCCTCCCCCCACTTTTTTGGATAACTTTGTAATATAGACTAAACAGTGATATTGTTGAATCAAAGGTTATGCATATTTTTATAGCCCTTTGGGCACAATTCCAATTTGCTCTTCAGAGGCTTAGCTTGGTTAACAATTCTACCAACAATGCATTATTGTTCCAGTTTTCCCACATCCCCTGCAATAACCAACATTTTTTTTTGTCACATTAGCCAATTTGGTAGATATGAAGTGGTACCTCAGAGTTATTTTAATTTATATTTCTCTGATCAATATTGATTTAGAGCATTTTTATATAACTATAGATAGATTTGATCTTTTTGTCTGAAAATTATTCATATTCTTTGACTATTTGCTAATTGGAGAATGACTTGTATTTTTATAAATTTAGCTCAGTTCTCTATATATCTGAGCAATAAAGCCTTTATGACAGATACTTTTGCAAAGTTCTTTCCAGTTATCTGCTTTCTTTATAATTTTGGTTGCATTGGTTTTGTTTGTGCAAAAAACTTTTAAATTTTATATAATTGAAGTTATCTCTTTTATATTTTGTAATGCTTTCTATATCTACTTTGGTCCTAAATTCTTTCTTTATTATAAATCTGACAGATAACCCATTCCATGTTCTCTTAATTTGCTCATGGTATTACCTTTATGTGTAAATCATGTACCCATTTTGACCTTCTCTTGGTATACAATGTGAAATATTG
The DNA here is from genome assembly GCA_023553655.1 of Myrmecobius fasciatus. NCBI lineage: Eukaryota > Metazoa > Chordata > Mammalia > Dasyuromorphia > Myrmecobiidae > Myrmecobius > Myrmecobius fasciatus. Next base: position 232,614 of record JAJPUD010001739.1, on the reverse strand, counting down.
TTCTACACCTAGTCCCTTCCATATTTTATTTCCAGTTTTCCCCAGAACTTTTTGTCAAATAATGAGTTTTTGTTTCAAAAGCTTGGATCTTTGGGTTTATCATATATTAGGTTACTATGGTCATTTAGTATAATATAATTTGTACCATATATGTTGTACTGATTCACCACTCTATTTCTTAGTCAGCATTAGATTGTTTCAATATTTACCACTTTTAATACAGCTTTGAGATCTGGTATGGCTACATCATCTTCTTTCACCTTTTTTTTTTCCCATTGATTTCCTTGATATCCTTGAGCTTTTGTCTTTCAAGATGAATTTTGTTGCTTTTTTTGAGCTTGATAAAATAATTTTTTGATGCTTTGATTGGTATAGTACTGAATAAATAATTTAGGTAGAATTGTCATTTTCATCCACTTGTTTTCCTTGTATAAATTCTACCTAATCTTAGTGTATGATCCTTGTGATATATTGCCATAATGTATTTACAATATTATATTTAAATTTTTATGCACCAACATTCATTAGGAAAATTGGTTCATAATTTTCTTCCTCTGTTTTGGTTCTCCCTAGTTTGAGGATCTTTACCATATTTGTGTTGTAAAGGGAGTTAGGTAGGATTCCTTCTTTGCCTATCTTTTTATAGAGTTTATGTAGTATTGGGATTAATTATTCTTTAAATGTTTGGTAGAATTTTTTTGTGAATCCATGTGATTCTGGGGATTTTTCCTTAGGGAGTTCATTGATGGTTTGTTAATTTTTTTTTTCTAAATTAGAGTTATTTAAGAATTGTATTTTTCCTGTTAACCCAGAAAATTTATATTTTTGTAAATAATCATTCATTTCACATAGATTGTCAAATTTATTGGCATGTAATTGGGCAAAATAGCTCCTAACTATTGTCTGAATTTTCTTTTCATTGATAATGAACTTTTGATATTAGTAATTTGGTTTCTTCTTTCCTTTTTTAAAATCAAATTAATCAGTAGTTTACTTATCTAATTGTTTTTTTTAAATTTACTCTGCTTCTAATTTTATTCATTAGTTTAATGGTTTTCTTACTTTCAATTTTATTAATCTCTCATTTGATTTTCAGGATTTTCAATTTGGTGTTTAATTTGGAGATTTTTAATTTGTTCTTTTTCTAGGTTTTGTTGTTGTTGTTGTTGTATGCCCTATGCCTTATTCATTGATCTGCTTTTTCCTCTATTTTATTGATGTAAGCAATTAGAGATATAAATTTTCCCCTAAGCATTGCTTTGGTTGCATCCCATAAATTTTGGTATGCTGTCTTCTTGTTCTCTTTGAAGAAATTATTAATTTTATTCTATGATTTGTTCTTTGATCAACTCATTTTATAGGATTAGATTATTAAATTTCTAATCATTTTGATCTCTTTTCATAGTCCATTATTTAATATAATTTTTATTGATTATGACCTGAAAAGGAAGTGTTTACTAGTTCTGCTTTTTTTCATTTACTTGTGAATCCTAATATGTCCTTATACAGTCAATTTTTGTGCAGATTCCACATACTACTAAGAAAAAGTTATATTTCTTTCTATTCCCATTTGATTGTCCCCAGAGCTCTATCATATTTAACCTTTCCAGAATTTTATCCACCTCTTTAATTTCTTTCTTGTTCATTGTTTTCGCTGTCTAGATCTGATAGGAGAAAGTTGAAGTTCCCCTACTAGGTATAGATTTATTGTTTACTTCCTCCTATAACTCACTTAATTTCTTCAAAAATTTAGATGCTATTTAATTTGGTACATATATGTTTAATATTGATCTGACTTCATTATCTATGATACCTTTCAGGAAGATATAGCTTTAAAAAAAACTCATTTAATGAGATCTATTTTTATTTTTACTTCATCTGAGATCATCATAGCTACCCCTGCTTTCTTTGCTTCAGTTGAAGCATAATAGATTCTGTCCTGGTCCTTTATCTTTATCCTGTGTGTATGTCTTTGCTTCAAATGTGTTTCTTGTAAACAGCATATTGTAGGATTCTGGATATTAATCTGTTTTGTTATCTGCTTCCATTTGATGGGTGAGTCATCCCATTCACATTTATAGTTATGCTAAGTAATTGTGTACTTCTCTCCATACAATTTTTCACTTTTTTATCTCTCCCCCCACCCATAGGTAGGTGAACCCTATCCTTTTCCCTCCTCACAAGTATGTCCTCCCTTTTATCAGTCCTCTTTCCCTCTTCTATTATTTCTGTCCCTTTTTACTTCCTTATAGGATAAGATTGATTTATATATCCAACTGAGTATATATGTTATTCCCTCTTTGAACCAATTTTGATGAGAATAAGGTTTAAACTTTTCCCATTGCCCCTCTTTCAATCCATTATATAGCTTTTTCATGCCTCTTTTATGTGGAGTAATTTACCCCATCCAATCTCTGTCCCCTTCCAGTGCAATTTTCTTTCTCACTCCTTTATTTTGTTTTGTCATTCTATCATCACTTTATATCCCCACCCTCTGTCTATATATATTCCTTCTAACTTCTCTTGTAGTAATAGTTAAGATTTACAAAAATTATCTTGCCATATAGAAATTTAAATAGCTTAACCTTGTTGAATTTCTTGTTATCTATTTTTTGTTTCTTTTTTACCTTATGTTTCTCTTGAATCTTGTATTTGAAGGTCAAATTTTTTGTTCAGTTCTGTTTTTTAATTAAGAATGCTTGAAAGTCCTCTACTTTATTAAATTATTTTTCCCCTCTGAAAAACTATTCAATTTTGTGGAGTAGATGATTCCTGGTTGTTATCCTTTGCCTTTATAATACACTCCAGTGTATCATATTCCAAGCCGTCTGGTTCTTTAACGTGGAAGATGTCAAATCCGGTATAATTCTGACTGTAGCTCCACAATATTTGAATTGTTTCTTTTTTTTTGCTTGTAATATTTTCTCCTTGATGTGTGAGGTATGGAATTTGGCTATGATATCCCCAGGAGTTTTCATTTTTGGGTATCTTTCAAGCAGTGATCAGTGGATTCATTCAATTTTTATTTTAATCTCTGGTTCTAATATATCAGAATAGTTTTCTTTGATAATTTCTTGAAAGATGTTTTCCAGCCTTTTTTTTTTTTTTAAATCATGGCTTTCAGATAGCCCAATAATGCTTACTTTATTTTTCTTGGATCTGTTTTCTAGATAAGTTATTTTTCCAATGAGAAATTTCACATTTTCTTTCTTTTTTTTTTAAAAACTTATTTTGGTTTTTGTCTTATTTTATCTTAGTGTCTCATAGAGTCCTTAGTTTCCACCTGGTAAATTCTACCTTTTAAGGAATTATTTTTTAAATGAACTTTTGTATTTTTTTTTCCATTGGCCAATTCTATTTTTTAAGGAAGTTATTTTCCTCAGTAAACTTTTGTATAACTTTGTCCATGCTATTGATTTCTTTTGCATGATTCTCTTGGATTACTCTTATTTCTCTCTCCTTTTTTTTTCTTTTTCTTCTCTAATTTTTTTAAAAAATATTTTTAAAGCTCTTTCAAAAATTCTTTTTGGGCCTCAGGCAAAATTACAATTTTCTTTGAGACTTCACATAAAACCATTTTGATACTATTGTCCTCTTCTAAGTTTATGCCTTGATCTTCCCTATATCATAGCATCTTTTCATAGTCAAGATCGTTTTGTGTGTTTTTCTCTTTTTTCTGTCTTTTATGTGAATTGTTTTTATTGAGAATTGGAATTTGGTTCTAAACTGTCCCAAGCTTTTTGTTTTTGGGCTCTAGGTCTTACTGCTGACTTTTACTTGGGCTTCAGAGGTTAGTTGCTTGCTTTCTTTGGAGGGTAGTCATACCTTCTGGATTGTACTCTAGGGAGGGAGATCCTCCCTACTGGCCTTTTCTGGATGTACAATTTAGTTGTCTGGCTACTCCAGGCGTAGGAACTTGCTGTTTGGTTGCTATGGTATCAGAATTCTTTTTGTGGCTGACCCTGGAGGAGTAATTTTTTTGCTCATCTGCCTAAGGGATGGAGCCCTGCAGCTGAGTTTCTATGGAAACAGGGTCTCTCTACTGATAGGTCACATGGGTGGTCCCACCCTGCCCAGGGGTGGGGCTTCACTGGCCAGCAAAGGGGTGGGAATGGGATCACTGGGGGATCACCTGTGCTGCATAGACTATTCACTTGCAGCTAATAGCTTGCAGGAGGGCTCTGGTGGTTTGCCCCAGGTTTGGGGCCTTGCTGCAGATCCCTGCTATGAGGCTGGCTAATGCCAGTGCTGTTGTTGGCCCTTCTCTCCCTGCCACCCCAGTGAGGCAGACTTTTTCTGCCACATTGGTAAACTGCTTTCCTGCTTCTAGATCAGTTCTGAAGTAATTTATAGTTATTTAGAGGGGAATTTGGAAAGACTTCTGAGAGTTTTCTCCTCACTCTGCCAGATTGGCACAGGAAGTCTTGCAATTACCTTGTAATTGGTCTTCATGCCTCAATATTTCCTAATTCAATCCATTCTCTTTTCAACTGCCTGAATAATTTCCTAAAGCATAAGTCTGTACAATTCTCCCTTTACCTTCTCCCTCCAATAAACTCCAATGGCTCCTGTTACCTCTAGGATCAAACACAAAATCCTTTGGCATTTAAAGATCTTCAGAACCTAATGCTTTCCTAACTTCCAAGGCATCTTACACCTCATTCCTCTCCATTCCCTCTGTCATACAGCTTCACTGTATTCCTTATATGGGATACTCCATTTCCAATTCTATACACTCCATAGCTGGAATGTTCTCCCTCCTGACATCTACGCTTAGTTTCATGACTTATTTCAAGATCAATCCAAAATCTTATCTTCTACTGGAGACTTATCTCTCACTCTTATCCTTCCTGTAAATGCTAGTATTTTCCCTCTGAGATTATCTTCCATCTTCTCTGTATGGATCTCCTATAGATTTAGTTATTTACACATCATTTTCCTTATTGTGAATATGAGCTTTCAGGGAGTAGGGACTATTTTCCCCTTTCTTTGCATTTCCAGTACTTACCATAGTGCCTATCATATATATATACTAAGTACTTAATAAATGCTGTTGCTTAACTGATAATTAAATGACCCTTCAAAGTCCTTCCAACCTTAACAATATATGATTCTGTGCCATTAACAAGTATTTTGTGTTACTCATATTATTTGTATTTTGTCAACAGGCCAACAAGGGGGAGAATGTATATATGGGTAGGGGAGGTTGATGAGTATACATATTTCTTTAATATGTGGAGTGAGTTAGTTGACAGAGGTGAAGGAAATAAGAGAATATTTTGAGTAATGACAATTTTTATTCAGCGAGAGTTAAAAAGAATATAAAAATGAAGAGAACAAGGATTAAAAAAGAAATACAAACAAGAGAAAATGGGGACAGGATACAAGTGTTTGTTAGACAAGTGAAAGAAAGAAGACTATAGAAAGGAGAGTGTCTGAGAAGAGGGGCTGAGAAACTCAGAAGAAAAAACAATAGAAAAAGAAGTGAAGAAGGAAAAGTAAAAAGAAAAATTCTGGGACATTGGGTGTCCTTTACCAAGTCTAGGTATGAAGAGGCTGGTTGGATCTCCAAAAGCCCTCACAGCTGTGAATCATAACACACTTGAAGGAATTGCAAATCAGCCTTTGCTCACTCAGATGTTGCTTGTGGATTGGGAATGAAATAAATTGTAAGCAAGATGGAAGAGGAGAGAGGTCAGAGAATGCAACTACCTCTCAGTCTCCTTGTATCATTATCCTCCTTTCACATGAAGGGATCTGTTCTGCTGGTCAGAAGTAGATCCTCAGCAGCCACTAACAGGTGGCTCCATAACAATTGGGTAGCTCAATCAAGCGAATGAAGCTAAAAGAAAGGAAGTAAGGATCATAAGAAAATAAGACCAAGAAATCTCATAACTGTAAAGAAAAAAGTCAAATATAAAAAAGAATATTGCATGATAATTTAAAATGCTTACTTAAATTGTGGCTAAATCTATTATACCATTCTCCAAGGCATCATAGAATCAGACATTTGGAGCTGGAAGGGACTCAGAGACATAAACCTACGACTTTACCTTTGAGGTAACTATGGCCCACTGAAATTAAATGACTTGTTCAAGGCCAAACATAAATGTTAGGGGAAGAATTTGAACCAAGGTCCTCTAATCTAAGAATTAGCAAGAAAGAGAGAGCACTAAGTCTTGAGTTAGAGGGTTTGATTTCAAATCTTACCAACTATTCAATCACCTGGGGACTCATTTGTGAGGAAAAGACTTTATAAATCTTAAAGTACTATATATTAAAGCTATTATTATTGGAATAAAGGCCTCTTTCCTCATTTGCAAGGAGAGAGATATGGACAAGATGATCTCAAAAATCCAATTCTTCTCTGAAATTCTGTAATTCTAGAGTAAGTATTATATATAACACAGAAATAGATGCTTTCTGTCCATTTGACTGTTTTTAAGATGACTCCTACTATGTAAATGGTTAAATTGCAATTTAAATTATTAAACCATTTGTTTCATGGTTAGTTTACCACCCTTTTCTTTCTAATCTGTTTCGACTACAGTCACATTCATGCCAGATAATCCAGTAATTTATAGATATATACAGGATTATCCAGATCATTCAGTAGCTTTTGGATAAAATAATTCTAGGGAGAGGCAACTCAATATCATCATGTAAATAGCAATTCCAGAGTCTGAAAATGATAATGTAATACCCCAATGTATAAAAAAGATCACCAAACTCTACTGTGAATAGGAAAATGTCATCTTATATTGTATACCTGGAATATTAAGTTCTGGAAGGAGAAAGGGAAATTTCATAGGAACTTGTCTATAGATAGCTATCTATGTGCTCCAAAAACAAATTAAAGTATTTCCAAACCTGGAAAATTATCTTATAATCATCCAGTTTTTCTGGTACCTGGAAATACCATCTACTATCTCTTCTCTGACTTCAAGCTTTGTTATTATAATTTCACAACATTCAGCTATGAATGTTTTTACAATGTTTATGTTTACATTATTTTTGTTATTGTGTATATTAATTTTCCTGGTTTTGCTTATTTCACATTGCATCAATCTATATAAAGCTATCCATGCTTCTCTGTATTCATTATATTTAAAATATAGCAATATGTACCATTATCATTGTTTTAACCATTTTCCAACTGATAGGTATATACTTAATTTTAACTCATTTCCTATTACAAAATATGTTACTCTAAATATTTTAGCATTTATTTTTGATTAGAGATTTCTAGGGACAACTACTTTAAGTTTTTCCCCATGTTAAATTACAGCCAAAAATAACAGTCCTTGAATGAGTAGAATATTTAAATCAAAATGGAATTGAGAAGGAAAATAACACAAAATTAATCTCAGCACTCATTCCTGAATGAGTGCAAACATGTTTCTTTTCCTTTTAGTAGAATATAAGAAAGAAGCTCCTCTATACTTCATGCCTACAAAGTGGAAAAAAATAACATAAAATTCCTGGTGGAATTAGAATATATTAAATATTGGGAAATTTTTACTCATTTAGTGCCTGGATCTTTACTTGGTTCATTTACCAATTTGATTGGTTATATTCTTTCTTTCCTCCCCTCATATTACTATGCTTTCTGTGTCTGCCATTTGAAGGCTCTGTCATTGTTGACCACACTGCTGTGACTGAAATATCATTTGTTTTCCTTCCGGAAACTCTTTGCCCCTTTTGTGCCAATGTATCAACTACACATCACGTGAAGACTTTCCTTATCAGGTCTCTGTTTTGATTCCCAGGGTATGAAAAATGTAGTCCTTTTTTTTTTTTTTCCCCTGAGCCAATTGGGGTTAAGTGACTTGCCCAGGGTCACACAGTTAGGAAGTATTAAGTGTCTGAGGCCAAATTTGAACTCAGATCCTCCTCATTTCAGGGCTGGTACTCTATCTACTGTACCACCTAACTGCCCCTGAAAAATATAATCTTTTAAAAAGTTATTCATTTATTCTAAGAGTAATATAACATGAGAAGAATATGAAAATGTAAAAAACTATAGTTGCAGTTTTACCAAGTTGGCATTTCCACACTTTGAGAAAATTATTTTTGTCGAGCAATATGTGCCCAGGAGGTTGGTTGATCTTAATTTCAACAGGAAGCTTATCCAGGTGTATCCAAGTGAAACTAGCACCCATCCCTCCATAAAACTTCAATCCAGAATTTTAAATGAAAGAAACCTAATAGCTATCTAACTAAATATGGATGATAATTCCCACTGAATTCCCCAAGATTTGGGATAGGATAGTCGATTGACCTAAATAAATTTGACTATCAGTTAATTGATTTTTTCCATTTAGATATTGTTTTTATGTTCTTTAATCTTTTAATTACTGTAGCAAATTGTTTTAAAAGGAATCTAGCTTCTTTTTACTTAGTGAAAGTAAATAGCTGAAAATTACTGCTAGCCATTAGGACTTTATTAAGAGAGCTGCTGCTTTTAAATAGTCGATATTCATTAATATTGGGATTTTACTATATGTCTGATTGGATTGGGAAAGGGAAAGATTTTCCAAGTTTAAGTTTAGACTACTTCATGGAAAGAACAAAAGTGGAAATGCAGCAAACATTATTGAAATGATTTATAGAATATAAAAGCATAAAATGTACAAATGTATAAAGTAACTAATAAAGTAACTAATTACATTTATGCAGTGTTTTAAAGTTTATAGAACATCTCCAAATTACACTGAATAATCATCGAAAACAAAACAAAATTTTTTTCTTCTTACTTGCTAGATTTTTTTAAAAATCCCCTATTAAGTTTCAGCTCTTATTTGTCTGTAGAAGCAATTGATAGCATTCCAATGCTATCTTTTGAAAGCTGTAACTATTGTGTCTCCAACAGGTTTTTTGAGATAGGAATGAAAGGAAGGGAGCTAGGAATACCAAAGACTCATTCTTTCTCTCCAGGGAGTCTCATCTCTCAGAGTTGGATACTTTTTCAGATCCCATGAACTTTCTGAGGAGAGCTCCTTTTTAGGACTAAGTCCCAAGCAATGTTCTCTCTGATGTTTGTAAAATCTTGAACTATGAATGTATTATACCCTGGGAGAAGTAATAGGCTTTGGACTTAGACTTAATACTATCCTTGATGGTAAAGCTTCTTCTTCTTCTTCTTTTTTGTTTTGTTTTTTAGAATGGCTGGCCCCATGGACATTGAGAAAAGATTGATAAAATTTCTGAATTTTCCCGTTAAGCAAAATGAGAATCATATATTCAATAAAAATTAATGCATATTTATTGTAAGGCATGATGCAAAAAAAAAAAAAACAATAAAAGTAGAGAAGAGATGTGGAAGTCTTATCCAAGGATACATTTTAATGAGAACATGGTAGGTTTTGGGGACCATAGAACCATAAATAAATTCAAATTAATTTCATTTTGAAAAATCTAGTGTTCTAAAATTTGTCTGTACAAAGATGAATTGAGGTTTCTGATTACATAAAAACAGCTTAGTCTGTATTTGAATTTCTGTCACAGAAGGCTTGCTTGGGTCAGTTCTTCTCTTTTTTGCTAAATTCATTCTCCCTAAGCTAATATGGTTTTGGCTAGGTTTGCACAGGGATCCATATTTCTATCAATGCCCTTCTTCACACACTCTGGAATAATGGCACAATAATTGCTCATGCATTATAGTTGCTTCTATAGTATCTAGGTATTCTCTTAGTTTTTAATGTTAGTATTATCATATTTGATTGAGGAAACTAGAGTTGAAATAGATCATCTCTAAGCTTTGTTTCAAGTCTGGATCCTATAACTGTTTGCAGAATAGTCTCACTGTATCATATCACCATTCCGCATGATTTGAATTGATCAACCGGCTGCCCTGGTTGACTAAATTAGACTTTTCAGGCTTCCATAGTATGTCCTAGGTCTATGCAGCAGGCAGACTCCTTTTGTCTTTTGGACCTTTTGCAATTCTATCTAGATTATCCTACCCCAAATCTTGGGGAATTCAATGGGAATTGATTATCATCCATATTTAGTTAGATAGCTATTAGGTTTCTTTCATTTAAAATTCTGGATTGCAGTTTTATAGAAGGATGAGTGCTAGTTTCACTTGGATACACCTGGATAAGCCTCCCTGTTGAAACTAAGATCAACTAACTTCCTGGATACATATTGCTCAGCAAAAATAATTTTCTCAAAGTATGGAAATGCCAACTTGGTAACATCTTGTTTTCCAGAGTCCTAACCAATTGTGGCTTGGTTCTAAACCCAAGTTTTTTATTTTTTGATAAAAATATCATAGACCATGGCTATTCTTAATGTCTTCTTTGAGACTGAAATAAATGGACTCATGAGATAAATCTTTCATTGATTAGATTACTCATTTAGACAAAGATAAATCTTATCTAAATATTTAGTAACAAGGATAGTGTCAGTGAAAAAGAAATAGTTATAGAGTGGGTCAGATTGTTACTGCATTCCAATTGTGGTGTGGCTATCTTTCCCTGTTCAGTTAAGTGAGCAAGAATAGAAATGGATTCCCAACTGTGAGGCAGTGGGAAAGAGCAATAAACTACGGATCAGAGGAACTGACTTCAAGTCCTTCTTTGGACTATTTGGACTACTTAGCATTACTGAATTGTAATTTTGTCTTTCCCCTTTTATAAAATTAAGTAAGAATACTTAAAGATACAAACCCATTTGGGTTTGTGTATGGAACCCAGTTCAACCTAACAAGAGTATATTAAGAATCCACCACATTGAAACTAGAAAGAAATTGAAAAATAGTCTCTTTTCTTAAGGAATTTGCATTCTATTGGTTATGGAAGGGGATGGGGAAAAATAACATGTAAATAACAGATATGTGGCCCACTTTGTAATCTTCAAGGTGCCCTTGAAATGTTTTCATTGTGGTAGTGTGGAAAGGGCACTGGTCTTGGACTTCAATTCTAAATTTGAATTGATAAACTGGGATTAGTGCTATACTACCTTTGTCCTAAGATTGTTGTGAGGAAAGTGTTGCAATTTTTAGAGTGCTATATAAATAGGAGCCATTATTTCACTACATAATTTTTTGGGGAACAAATTCGTGGAGCTACAAAAAAATGAGATGATATAAGTGAGCTTCTCTTAAAAATATGCAAGAGTTAGTTAGTTGCTTATATCATCTCCTTTCTTTGCCTTAATAGAAAAAGAACTGGTTGAAGTCAGAAGATCTAGATTTGAATCTGAAGATCATAGAAGGGACTTTGGAAATCATCTAGTTTGACCTCCTCATTTTTGTAATTAAGAGACCTGAGGTTGAGAAGTCATTTGATTCCCCCCTAACTCAAATTGATAGTAAAAAAGCAGAATGGAGATTTGAATCCAGATTATCCAAGTCAAATATAGCTTTCTTTTCACTATAATACTGTTTATCCTTTCCCATTTACTAAACTATGATTTGGGGAAAATTGCCTCTTGGCCCAAGTGTCATTTGTAAAAATGGGAATAATAATACCTCTGCTATTTGTCTCATGTTTCAAAAAAGAACATTTAATAAGATAATGAATCAGTGATATATCATGTAAGCTAATATACATTTAAAATCAATTATGTCAATTACATACAAATCAATTGGAAGAGATCAGTCTAAACTGACATTAGAAAAATAAATTAGTTGAAAATGTGCATTGTATCTATGACATGTGATCATGGCATTGACATGTAGTGGCTGGGTACCCCTGTTGGATTAATCTATCAATATGATATATAAGATGAATGCTGTAAATGGACAATGAGCTCTATTCAGAGTGAATAGTAAAAAAGATGCCAAACTCAGTTGCCCTTGGGATATTGTACAACTCTTTCAATAATCCTAAAATGTTCCTTTTCATCAAAATCCAGCATTTTGACCCTAATAGTCTCCCAGTACTGCTTAGAAGAAATGGCTGGGATTGGTACATGAGATTGGTACATGTGGAAAGATATAGATGGATTATGATCTGCACCACTGAGAGAAATAACCATTAATAAAATCATCAGCAGGGTAGATAAGGATCAAAGTATCTTTGCTGTAATACTACACTTGTGAATCATTGAACATCACAATTTCAAAAAAATTAAAATGACATAAACCAAAGGGAATAGAAAGATAAATGGTGGCTAAGCCTGCAGAATTATCAAGAATGATTTTTGCTTGAGAAGTATTAGAAATCATTTCCCAGGATGTGTGATTGAAAAAAAAAAAAAGAGATGAGTCAGTCATGGTAGATAATTAGTGTTATGCTGGTATTCCTGAGAGAGTAAAAGAACAAAAGAAAATTTTTAGGGCATTGGGTAGATCCTCTTATAAAAAAGATCTTATAAAAAGATGTAAACAAGAATCATTTAGAATGGGAAGTTAATGTATTATGGAAATCCACATAAGTAGGGAGAATATTCATACTACTGATATTATTCATCCAGCAAAGCCTATAATCACCACATATTAGGGATGACAGGGATTGGGACTGGATGTATGAAAAGTTAAAAGAAGATAGAGATCAGTATAATTTAAAATACAGATTAGTCTATGATTAACTATTTTATAGAATCTAATCCTAGACCTGAATTGAGATAGTTAATGTTTTTAATCATTTGAAATAGTAGTAATTTAAAGGAATCCAAGGGATATAAGATACTTTGAATAGAAACTGAATGAATAATCCAGAAACCTGAAAGAAATCATTATACTATAATCAAATATGACTCATCTTTATAAAAATAAATTTTTATTTATTATGATTAATAACAATTTTAGCATGTATTTAACAATTGGAGGCCTAGAAAGTTCTTTCTTCCAAACAATTCTGGGAAATAGATGGTACAAGGATTAACATTTTCATTTTACAAATAAGAAATCTGAAAGTCAAAGAGGTATGACTGATGTCATAAGCCAGAATCAGATTTATTTAAAATGAATTTTTATTTTATATTCACAAAGATCTATATTATCTCCCTGCCACCTTTCCCCTTCTCTCCTGTAGTTATTTTTTCCCATAACTCCCAGTGATAAATCTGGAACCTAGATTTCCTGATCACAAGGCCTGGACTTTTTTCACTTTATCATGCAATTTGAGATTAGATTTATCATGCAATAAGATACAGGGGGAAGTCACCTTAGGATATTTCTTAAACTTACAAGGTTGGTGCTCTGTATTTTTGTTTTAGTCTGAAAGATAACAAGAAATTCAACCATATTAGTAGATATCCTGACAATAAGGATATTCTCAAATACACTGTTATGATAATTGTTTTCTTGAGTGGAGATTGTAAGGCTTGTGGTTGTCTAGAGAGTATCATGGTAAGCGAGCTATTACAGTGGATTGGGCTGGAGTCGGAAAAACTAATCTTCCTAAATCCAACTCTGACTTCTGCTTGTGGGCAAGTGACCTGACTGTCTCAATTTCCTCTGATATAAAATGAACCAGAGAGGAAAAGGGCAAACCACTCCAGGATCTTTGCCAAGAAAACCCTAAATGAGGTCAAAAAGATCTGTGTTAAGACCAAGCAACAATCAAAAGAGAATACCATGTAGGTTGCTAATTCGAATTCAATATAAACCTTGGTATTCTAATTTTTTGCTAACAATCCCCTGCCAAAATCTCTCAGACTTGAAACTGATGTTTCATCTTTCTTTAGACCTATACAAAAAATATTTCATGTCATTCCTGAAATTCTCCCTATAATTAAATGTATAGATAATTCATGATTCTGTTTAAATTCGCACCCTGGTCAATTAAAGACAAATTCAGGAAATAAGAAAAAAAAAGTTTATTAGCACACTCAGTATCAAGGAGTTGGAGTGAAACTAGTTGCCTAATTCAGACAGTGAACTGCTTTTATAGAGGAGTAAAACAATTTACATATAAGAGTAAAGCAATTTATATATGAGTAAAACAGTCCTGATTGGTAGACCTCTCAAAAAGGAAATGGGATGAGTGTCTCTTCAATTTTTCCCCTTTAAAGCTTCAATGAGAGATGGGATTAGCCCTCAGGAGATGGAAGTAGCCCTCAGGGGAGAGAAGTACCCAGTAGGAGATAGCTTTAGTCTTAAGAAGACCTTTTCTCCTGCTGTTTGGCTATTGAGCACTGTATCCAAAGGTTGAACTAAGTTAAAACAAGAGGGTTACTCAGGCTCACTCACACTGACTGATTTTGCACATTACATTATCTGCCTCCAAAGCCAGAATTTTATGCCTAACTAGACATATTACTTATGTGATTTTCACCTGAACTCAGCTTTTTATCCTCTCTATTCTGTCTATGCTTACTTTCTGTTTTGGAAAATATTTGATTTTAATTAAATTATTGAATAATTAAAAAAAATACCATACTCCCTTTATCATTTTCTGTAAAGCATCTCTATTTTATTTCTTCCTCTGGTTATGAAGTTCCTTACAAATAATATCACTAGAACCCACCACTTCTTTAAATAGAGGTAATACACTTGAACCTAGCCCTGCCTCAACCACTCTGGTTTCCCAATGTGTGCAAAACTGCCTTCTCAACAGGACCATAAATGTTGTCACAATTGATTTTGACTCTGATAGCTGAAAACACCCCCAGGGTCATAATCTCTACTGCTCTTTTTTCCAACCATCTCTATTATTTGGAAGAAATGTGAAATATATAGTCACACTTCCTAATGGTAAGATCTGTCTTTTCTAACAGTTCCTTCACATTGCCGAACAATGTAGCAAGATCATTTTCATCTTTAAAATTGCTGCCATTCTTATTTCATAACGCAAACAGACCTCAGGCTGAAGCTACTGGAATTCATTTTTTCCTTTTCTTTCAGTTTTTTTCTTTTCTTTCTAGTCTAAACTACCACGCTTAGTAGCTGTTGTTTGTTTAGCCAAAATGAATATTGCATGCTGCAGATTTTATTTATTTTTTTGTGGCAGTGGAAGGTAGGGGCAGGAATTACACAAGCATTTCTCTGAGGAAGGAACTTGTCTCTCTTACTTCAGTAAGACTGTGATGGCTGTTTTCCTTATTGGAGAAAATGAACAATTCAAAGGATTTAGTATTGAGTTAAATATTTCAAAACAAAATAACATTAATTATTATTTTTATAGTGCTTTTCTCCTACGGCCCCAAGTGGCAGATAGTACAAGTAGTAGTTTTATTTGACAGATAAGAAAATTGAGACTCAGAGAGACTGCATGGTAAATAGAAGAGACAGGATTCCAATTCATGTCTAAGGCTGGTGTATGTTTCCTGTCTACTTTATACTTGGCTCAGCATATAATGTTAGAGCTGGAAGGGACCTTGGAAATCCTTCAGTCCATCCATCCAATCCTCTTACTTTAAAGATCAGGAACCAAGGCCTACAGAGACAGAAAAGCTTGTCTCAGATCACAGAGTTAGTTTGGATGAGAGTAAAACAAAGCACTTGCTGTCAAAATTTTCCCTATTAGCAATGCTAATAGGTTCAAAATTTTAGCTTTCCTTTCTGAGGTCCATTATAATTTCAGGGACAAACCTTTAAAATGGAAATTAGCTGATTGTGATTGCACTTCCAGCATTTCTCTCTTGAAAAGAGATCAAAATGATTGTTAAGTATTTCTGTCACATACCCACCCTCTTTGGTTATCAGACAACCATCGGGTTTATCATTGTTTCTTCATTTGGAAACTGAGCGGCTAAGCTTTGGTTAAGCCCTATGATTCATTTCCTTACTTTCTAACCAAAGGTCACTGCAGTTCCCACATGCATAGTTCACTTTGGAGGGAGTGGAAGCACATGTAGCCAGTGTCCCCTTGACCTAAAAAAAAAACAAAAACAAAAAAAACAAAACTCTGGGATACCAATGAGTCACTGATTCCCTGCTGTCTCTTCCTGGCTGCAGATAAAGCTCCTTTCGTTTCATGGCTAATTAAATGCAGGGAGCAAGGTGTGGAATGAAGGCTGGCAGCAGTCTGGTGGAAAATATATTTCCTCTTTCAAAGTAAAATATTTATTTTAATTGGCACACAATAAATAGGAGGCGTGAATGTTAGACTGCAGCAAGGTGTAAGTTTGTATCCTTAACATGAAAGGAAGCATTCAGGCATATAACAAAGTGGAACAATTTCATACTCAAATCACACTGTAACTTTTAATAAATGTTCTAGGCCTTACTTCTGGAGGTCCCAAGCTTTTTATTTTTTCCCTGTCATTTTCCCTTTGTCCCATGTCAGTTTTGTAAGATTTAGTTGCAGCAATCTATCAGACTCTGCCTCCTTGCTTCTCTTTGGAATTTTATGAATACATTCAACAAGTCCCAGGCTTGCAGTCCTAGTATTCACTCTACCTTGATCTGTAAGTTCAGTGACTTATAGGATTTGACTGGATAAGGTGGGGATGGTTTCTAGAGCTGTTTCCTGTAGAGGGATGTGCTATGATCCTGACTAGAACCCTATTCACAGGTCCTCAGGGGAAAGGAGAAACTTCAGCTTCCCGTTCATCTAAATTAACAAGATCATAGACATAATTAGCTCAGAGCAAAAGCATTTAATGAAGTATTACAATAAGAAAAGTAGTATTAAAGCATTTTCCTTATAAATCTGAGGCACATTCTATTACAAATGCCCACTTCATCCCTAGGAAGTGGGCACACCCAGGGAACATAGGACCCATGTGTTGCTAGGACACACGGAGATGTCAACATGTAGGGAACACAATTGGTCAGGACATATACAATGAAGGGTAATATGTGTGTCACTACAAGGCTATTACTATCTTCTGGTGATATGCACGTGCCAGTCCTATTTTTGTTATTGTTTATTTTTCTAACTGGCATAACGCATAATTTTTTTGCATTACTTCTTGCTTATCTCTTCTGGCTATGGCTGGACAGTGGTCCATTGCTTTGGTGGTCATTGATCCTTGTCAGGTGTTGTCCCACTGAACACAAGATTATTGAGCTTCTCTCTGCTTTCAGCTTCTGACTTTAGTTGAAGTTCTTAGCTGATGTGCTGTCTCTTTGACATTAGAAAAGTGTGTTCTGCCATTACTCTTTTGGTTTAGAGATCAAAAGTTTCAGTTTAGCTGTATTAGATAAGCAGGGCCTTCTTCTACTTAGTTATCTGACTAGATAAAAAGCTTCATTTATTCACATAAGGAAAGTTTATTTGGATCTTGACTATAATAGGCTTTTCTTTTCCTAAAGAAGATTTCTTACCCAAAGGGACCAAACTCTTTTGGAATGTGGAAATACAGAACAGCCAGCTAGAGGCATTATGTCTCTCTCTCTTTTTTTTTTTTTTCCAACCTTAACTTCTAGTTCACCAAGGGTAGTGATGGTCCTAAGCCTCTATCTGATTTGGGTTTATACAATCTTATAACTTTTTCTTAATGTCTAATTGTCAAATAATGTTTTTTTAATTAATAATTTAGGGGTGTTACCTTCAACAAATGAAAATTGGAGATTTAAATTCCTTTTTATTTTCTTTTCTCCTTCATTCTTTTTGTTCTCATGCAAATTAATAAGAGATAAAAAAGTGAAAGGGAAAAAAAAGAAGCATCTTCTAAATTTCTCTCCTTACTTTAACTATTGTTTTGTATTCCTATCTTTTTTAGATAAATGTGGCCTCACCAACCGACCATAATCTTTCTTTTCTTAACTGTACTTGTGTTATTAAGGTGATACTAATAAAAATTTTGTACTAATATGATCCTGGCAAGAGTTATGAATTACAAAAAAAAAATGTGATAGCCCATGCCCTCATGTAACTTATGTTTGACTTGGGGATACAAGCCAAATACATATAAGTAAATGCAAAATATAAAAATAAAGACAAAATATTTTGAAAGAAAGTTAAATTGATAGAATGTTGGTCCAAGACTCAACTGTCTGAGTTCAAATCTAGCTTCAGATACTTACTACTGCAATGATCCTGGGCAAATCATTTAATATTGTTTGCTTCAGTTTCCTCATCTATAAAATGAATTGAAGAAGGAAATGGCAATCCACGCCAGAATTTTTGTTAAGAAACCCCAAATGGGGTCAGGAAGAGTTGGACACAACTGAAAAGACTGAAAAACAACAAACTTTAGAGAGGAGAGGAGCACTGAGTACTAGAGGAAACAGGATAGGCTACTTGTAGGAGGTATCACTTGAGCTTAGCTTTCAAATGAGCTAGAGGCACTAAGAGGATGGAGGAAGGAAGAAAGAATATGCTAGTTATGGGTAGCAGTCTTTTCAAAGATACAGAGAGATATAGGAGACAGAATATTGTATTTAGAGTACATAGAGGACCAATTTGGTTAAAAAGGACACCTAAAAGAATAAAACAGCCTAAAAAAACAAGTAATTATTTTTTTTTTTAAATTTTTATTTTATTTGAATAACATATGTGTGGGTAATTCTTCAACAATAACCCTTACATAGTTTTCCGTTACAAATTTTTCCCCCCAACTCCCCACCCCTCCCCCTAGATGGCAGGATATCCACTACATAAAACAAGTAATTATTAAGCATTTATTATGTCCCAGGAATTGTGCTAAAGGATGAGAATATAAATGCAAAAAAAGAAAGACAGTCCCTACTCTCAAAGAGAGAGAATGGAGAAGAAAACCCATATAAGGTACGGAAATGAAGGGGAATTAGGGAATCCTTTTCTGATCAGTAAAGTCAAAAGCAGAGTCAGAATTAGGGAAATTAAAGTTGGCTGGCTTGGGCCCCTCCTCAAAATTGATAATCCAGGAGGAATTTCCCATTAAGAAAAATCGTGTAGCATAGTGGAGGAATATTTCAGAGGGAGAAAGTTACAAGGGACAATGGATATGAGAGGAAGATAAGAAAGAAGACCCTGGGTACTGAGGGGAGTTCCCAGGTAAGATGGCAATTGAGGCAAAGGCCTGAAAATATGAAGTATAGTGGGAGGTGAAGCCTGGATAAATAGGTTGGAATCATATGTGAAAAGTTTTAAGTGCCAAAGGATTTTGGCTTAGTAGCAAAAGAGTCACTAAAACTTCTTGAGAAAAAGATTGACATGGTCAGACTTTCAGGAGCATCAATTTGGTAGCCTTGTGGAAAATGGATTGAAGGTGGGAGAGAAAAAAAAGGGAAGCTGATTGGAAGGCTTTGCATGATGTAGGGATGGAGTGTAGGAGAGAGGTAAGAGTTAGATGTGTAATTCTGGAGTCATATGCATAGCTCAATCTATGGGAGCTGATAAAATCCCCAAAGAAAGCTGATAGAGGGAAGATACCTCAAAACAGTCTTCCAGAACACCCTCACATTAGGAGATGGTCTGGGGACCCTTCAGAAGATAGTGAGATAGATCATTCAGATAGGTAGAGAGAGAATCAGGAAAAGAGCAGTATGACAGAAATACAGAGAGAAAAGAATATATAGGAAGTAGATTTGTCAACAATATTCAGTTGCTAAGAGGGTAATAAGAACTAAGAAAAAAATCCATTGGATTTAGCAACAAAGAGATTATTAGCAGTACTGGAAACAAGTTTCAGTCAAGTGTGTGTGTGTGGGGAATAATCAAATTAAGATTGGAAGGTGCTGAGAAGTGATAAACTAGATAGTTCAGTGGATAGAGTATTAGGTCTGGAGTCAGAAAGATTCATCTTCCTGAATTCAAATCTGACCTCAGACACTTCCTAGCAGTGTGATCTTGGACAAGCCACTTAATCCTATTTGCTTCAGCTTCTTTATCTGTAAAATGAATTAAAAAAGGAAATGGCAAACCACCCCAGTATTTTTGCCAACAAAAACCCAAATGGGGTCATGAATAATCAGACAAGAGTGAACAACAACATCATAAGATGAGAAAGTGGAAGTAATAAAGATAGCTAGCTTTTTCTAGGACTTTAGTTAAGAAAGTATATATAGGATATATGTAGAAGAAAAATATATATATACACATATATATATAATGATAATGAATGAGTGAAATGAAGGTTTAAAAAAATATTTTTTCAGGACAGGAAAAATCTTGGCATGTTTGTAGACAACAGAAAAAAAAAAAAAAAAGAATGAATATAGAGGAATGGAAATTAAGGAAAGAGCTGGGATAACCCAAAGGCCAAGGTCCCTGGGGGAGAAGAGATTAAGGATGAAAGTAAAGAAAGGAATCGAGCTTAGTAAAGAAAAAAACCACTTCTGGTGCAGTGGATAGAGCACCAGCCTTGAAGTCAAGACGACCTGAGTTCAAATTTTGTCTCAGACACTTAACATGGCCTAGCTGTGTGACCCTGGGCAAGTCACTTAACCCCAATTGTCTCAGCAAAAAACAAAAACAAACAAAAAAAGAAAAAGATACCTTCTTCCTTTGACACTAGAGCTAGGAAGGAGTGAATGAGAGGATTCTGTTGCTTGGATATGATTGTACAGAAAGAGGGACCTTGAATGGATGTCTGCAGGGTGTTTAATAAAATTTCAATGGAGACTGTTCAGAGGTGGATGGAAGAGAGTGATGTAGTCTGAGATCTCTAGAAGAGAATTGAAGCCCAGAAGCAAATTCTCACCCAAACTCTTTTTCTAATCCTCATCATGGGAAACTTTGGAGCCTTATGAGTAATAGGTCATTTGTCTACTTAGCAAAAGCTATTGCTACAGCAGTCATAAATTAAAAGGAACTTTGTGATAGTAAAATGAAACAAACACCATTTGTTTCATACAGCCAAGAACTAATTTAATGAAATACATCTTGGTTTTTGGTCAAATTCCCATTTATCAAATGAAATGTCATTTTGGTTTAAGGCACTGGAAGATGTATATCCCTACCTAATAATCTTGACTTTAACAAAAGGTTCATGTGAGAAAACAGGAATTCTGTAATAGGTTGAATATGAAACCAGTTATTTTCTGTAGACTTGTCTGTTGAGTTTATTTCTTTGAACTTGGGATATATTTCATACTCAAAACTCTATATCTCACTTTATTGTTGACAAAGAATCACAGTGCTTCCTGCAGATTACACTGAAGATTCTTTTGTTTCTTTGAAAAAGAGTATATAGAGTACACTCAAAATTATGTAGGAGGCTGATCTGATCCTGATTGACAGATTATTCATCCAGCTAATGATGGGGTATATTTCATGGCCCCTCCTCCTTCCTTCTGCTGATTCAACATGAGAAGAAGGGTCAGGGTAGCAGTTTTAAGATACAAATTATCTGCTTCTGCTGGTCTGGAAATTTTAGAACAACAATGGACATTACTAAATCCTCAGATACTGGCTTACTGCCTTTCTTGTCAGTTTATAAGTAATTTGAAAGAGGGGCAGAGTGCTTTAGATCTAAGCTTCTTAAACTGTGGGTTGTGAACTGCACATTAGGTTGCATAACGGAATGTGGGGGTTGTAAAATTATGATTTATGATCAGTAAATGTTTGATTTGCATACCTATATAATTTACTTACATATAAATATATATTTATGTACATAATGTATATATGTATATACTTTATATATATAAAAATTTCTCCAGAGAAAAGGGTTCCCAAGTGGAAAAAGTTTAAGAAGCCGTGTTTTAGATGAAGCCTAGAAGTTTGAGGAATGCAAATAACTCATTGTGGTTATGGCTCTGACAATTTGTGATCCTTATACAACTGTATTCTACCTTGTAGTGTTTTTTGAGTTTCCAGATATTCTACAAAGAATTTATGGGAAGCAGAATGAGAAGGTTGGGAAAAATTAAAATCTTCATTAGTGGAAGGATGCATGCAGATGAAATCATGGATCTATCAAATTATAAAATTGTTTCATTTCCTTCAAAATTCCTGAGGGCAGGGATTCTATTCACTCCCTTATAAGCACCAAATACAGTGGTTTGCATTGATATTCAACAAATACTTGTTGAATAAACACATGAATATTAAATTTAAGCCCAAAGA
Source organism: Myrmecobius fasciatus (assembly GCA_023553655.1). Lineage (NCBI taxonomy): Eukaryota > Metazoa > Chordata > Mammalia > Dasyuromorphia > Myrmecobiidae > Myrmecobius > Myrmecobius fasciatus. Next base: position 210,781 of record JAJPUD010001739.1, on the reverse strand, counting down.
AAATTCACCTAGGGATAGATGCCCTCTAGTGGGTAAGACAAAATTAAAAAAAAATGTATTTCTTTTAAATTTAAAAGATAGGAACAGGCCCTTCTTATTCCCTCACAGAGAATAAATTTTGGTTAGAAGTTGTCCACTGGTTTGGAATTTGTGATAATTCAGAGACTAGTTCTGAAGTTTGCTTTATAGCTTAATAAACCCTTTTCTCATTATTAGTATATATTAGGATTTGGAACTAGAGCTACCTGACTCTGAGGCAAGCTCATGATGCTGTCTCTATAAATGAATATAGCTATGATAACAATCACATTGAGAGTGCTTTAGAATTTATAAGGCACTTTATGAAATGAGATACTTTCCTCACAATAGCCTTAGGGATATGAACAAGGATCTAGAGGGAAGAGTTTAAAATACTTAGAACTATTTACAAGCATTTTACAAATACACAAATACAAACATACACAAATAATTTCTATTTAACTGATCTGTTAATGATTGAGAATTTCTTAGGAATCTTTTATTAGTCAATATCCCCTTCTACTTTCCCTTTCCATTCCCTTCACCCCTCCCCATAGATTTTTTTCCCCTGAGGCAATTGGGGGTTAATTGATTTGCCCAGGGTCACACAGCTAGGAAGTCTTAAGTATTTGAGGTCAAATTTGAACTCAGGTCTTCCTGAATTCAGGGCTGGTGCTCTATCCACTTTGCCACCTAGCTGCCCACCCCCAATACATTTTAAAATAATTTAGTTTGGCCTTCCTTTCAATTAGTGTGAATTTATAAATTATACTTTTTCTTCTTTTTTTTTTTTTAAACTTCATATTATCAACTGACCCTCTGTCTTTCTGTTTCTCCATCTTCATCTTATATTACTTTTACAATTTTTTTCATTCTTCTAAAGCTTCATATGAATCCTTTCCTGATTTTTTGCTCCCATTAATTTTTTTATTTACTCATATATGTCAATGTATATGTAATATGCTTAAATCATAGACTCTTCTGACTTCATTCATGACTCTGTGGATTTTCTCTACCACGCTAAAGAATCCTAGTCATCTTGGCAGTTCTGTTTACTTCACCCTTGTGTTTCTCAGAGTAGAAATAGATTCTAACCCTATGGTTCCTTCTTGTGATTGATTGGGTTCTGTCAAGATATCCCCTTTAAGGAAAACATCCAAGCCAGTTATATATTCATTCCACTCCTGATTCTTTGGATTTTCTCTACCGATATCTTCTCTCTATCTCCCTCCCCCACTTTTAATATGTTGTCTTTTTCCATTAGAATGTAAGCTCCTTGAGGGATTATTTTTCTTTTTGCTTGTATTTATCTCCCCAGAGTTTAGCTTAGTTCTTGCTATATAAGTGTTTTTTAATTTGATGTTTTTTACTTAACATAATTTAAGTTCCTATAGGACAAGATCTATTTCTTTTATTGTCTCTGTATCCCTAGTGTACCTGGTAGTTCCCTCCCCTCTCCCGATCTAGAGCTATGATTTTTTATGCATAATGAACTCTAAGAGTGAGGAAATTCCCTCTATTGGTGCTTTGATAGATCTTAGATCTTAGAGAGCTCCTGGGGGTAGTAAGAAATGACTTCTTTAGGGCCAATATAGGGCAGAAGGCCTAGAACTCATGCCTACCTGACTATTAAGCCAGATCACAGTCCACAGCAGTCTTTTTACTGTAGGGGGTAACTTCTTTGTTCCATTGTTTATCTTCCTCTGGCTACCTCTAGTCAGATTGCTCACCCTATTTCTTCCCTCCATCCCTTTGATTGTTTATTTGTTTTTAAAATATTGACTTTCACTGTAACTATAGAAGACTTTGAGAGAATCCCACATCATGTTTTGGAAAATAATGATCTGGTACATCTCAGTTTCCCATAAAAGGTGCACATTAGCATCCCCTCTCTCCAAAGACCAGTTTTCCATTATCTTTCTGGAGAAAGTGATGTGCAGTTACTTACTAGAGATTAAATTCCCTTCCAGCCTGCTGGATTAGTTTTTGAAATTGACCTCAGCTGTGCTGAGGGTGCATTCAGGTGACCTCTCCCAGGGAATGCCGTTCTATAAATCTTTATAATCATCATTGCTCATAAACACTGAAGGTGTTTAAGGAGCTTTCTAGAAATGAGCCAATTATTTTGGCCAGCTCCTTTTTAAGGTAGATCAGTATGTTTTATTGTGGTCCTAGTAAGATGAAGAGACTTTTAGTTCTGACATTATCTCCTAATTGGAATGGAGAAGTTCCTAATTCACAGGTTATCATCTCCTACCTCTTTGACTAAAATAGGAAACTATTGTCTATTGAAACCATTTCTTCTAAGAGACTATGAACAATTCTCTCTTTCTAATGAGAAAAGTTACATACACACACACACACACACACACACACACACACACTCACACACCTTAAACAGCTTCCCCCTCACATTAGCTCTTTCTGACACTTCTGGCAAAAAAGGAAAACTCATTTCTAGCTGCCAACAGAACTTTCTCCTGTGCCCTTTTTTGAATGTCTCTAGTGATTCCAAAATCTCTACCAACCAACCTGCCCGAATTCCCTGAATACTCATTATCCTCAAAGAAATGAACAAATAAACATTTATTAGATACTTATGTGCCACGCCCTGTTCCAAGTGCTAGGGAAACAAAGAAATGGTCTCAAGGTGCTCAAATTTGAATAGTGTGCTTTCTCAGTAAACATATCCATCATTTACACGCCCTGAGCCCTTCTCCCAGATGAACCTGAAAATTTGACATCAGGAGGATCTGAGTTCAAGTCCCACCTTGGAACTTATCAAGGTTTTGCTAAGGAAATCATATTGCTCTACTGAATTTTAGTTTTCTCATCTGTAAAGGGTTTGGATCACTTCCAGGTTTAAATCTATGACTATTTTTTTTTTTTTTACCTTGATAAAAACAACTGTTTTTTCGGGTGGGTGGGGAAGGGAGTAGATGTTGCTGGAAAATAAGAGCCAGCTTCTTGGCAAAGACTTTGTAGGAGCACAGTAAATTCTGAGCAAAATGCTTTTATGTGGGGAAACTTTTTTTTTTTTTTTTTTGCTCTGCCCCTTCAACCTTACATATTTCCTAGGATATTCAACATAGATTTAATTGGCAGACAGCCCCTTTCACAAGAAAAATTGATTCAGATAGATGACAGCCATGATGAATAACTCATATTTCAGGAATATTGATTGACTTCATGGAATTGTGAGAGCAACTCAATTCTCTTTTTCTTCTCTTCCCTGACCAAAAAAATTGGCTCTTTTCACTTTTAATTTCATTATATCTAAGGATATCTCTAGGGCTGTTTCCGGCAAGGATGTGTTGCAAGGATTTGCACTGAACCCTGTGTGTGAGAAGCAATTGGATTGTCAGAAAAAATAAATATGCCTGGTTTTCCCAGGTAAGAATACTTTCAGTTCAGCTGAAGGAAAGGAATTTAGGTGAAGACCAAGACCTTGACAATCATGGATATTCTATTTGAAAAAGTATAACTTTCTTTGGGGAAAGTCAGTTTTTGTTGGATTTGAGGAAGGTAGTATTCTTTTTGGAGTCTCTTGATATTTGTCCAAAGCCAGGAAAATATAATGCCTGTGCATTATAGGCTTAGTGAGAAAACAGACTAGGTTTTGTTTGATTCTCTGTGTATTTATCCCAAGATATAGGTATGTGGATATTTGGTGGGTCAATGGGTGGGTGTGGAGATAAGAAAGAAGGGGGAAGAAAGAAATATATACAATCAAAAGATGAGTTTTAAGTAAATCCATTTTTTCTTGTTTTAATGGTATTTTTTCCAATTATGTGGAAAAACAATTATTAATATTCACTTTTATAAATGTTTTAATTCCATTTTTTCTCCCTATCTCCCTACCCACCTCCTTTTGTAAAATGGGAAGCAATTTGATATAGGTTTTTGTATAATCAGTAAAAACATATTTCCATTTCAGTCATAATTGTAAAAGAAGAATCAGATCAAAAGAAAAAAATGAAAAAATAAAGAGAAAAAAGCATACTTTGATCTGCATTCAAAGTACACACATCATGAGTCCTTTGTAATTGTCTTGGATCATTGTATTGCTGAGAAGAGCTAAATCATTCATAACTGATCATCACACAATGTTGCTGTTATTGTGCACAATGTTGACCTGCTTAGATTCATTTCCCTTTGCTTTAGTTCATTTATGTCTTTCTAGGTTTTTCTGAAATCTACCTGTTCATCATTTATTATTGTACAATAGTATGCCATTACATTCACATACTTGTTTAGTTATTCCCCAATTGATGGACAACACCTCAATTTCCAATATTTTGCCACCATAAAAAGAGCTGTTATAAATATTTATATACATGTAGGTCTTTTTACCTTTCTAAAAAATAATCTCTTAGGGATACAGACCTAGTAGTGGTATTACTGGATTAAAAGATATGTATATACAGTTTGATAGCCCTTTGAGAATAGTTCCAAATTGCTCTCCAGAATGGTTTGTCGGTTCCCAGATCTATCAATAGTGCGTTAGTAGCCCAATTTTATCACATCTTCTCCAACATTTATCATTTTCCTTTTCTGTCATATTAGTCAATATGATAGGTGTGATATGGTATATTAGAGTTGTTTTAATTTGCTTTTCTCTAAGCAAAAGTGATTTAAAGCATTTCTTCATATGACAATAGACATTTTTTATTTCTTCATCTGAAAACTGCTTGCTTTTATCCTTGGACCAGTTATCAATTAAAAAAAATTTTTTTTAAGCTATTATTTTCAAAACATATGCATGGATAATTTTTCAACATTAATCCTTGCAAAACCTTATGTTTCAAATTTTCCCTGCTTTCCCCCACCCCCTCCTCTAGATGGCAAGTAATCCAATATATGTTAAACATATTAAATATATATGTTAAATCCAATATATGTATACATATTTATATAATTATCTTGCTGAACAAGAAAAATCAGATCAAAAAGGAAAAAAAAATAAGAAAGAAAACAAAATGCAAGCAAACAACAAAAAGAGTACAAATGCTATGTTGTGATCCACACTCAGTTCCCACAGTCCTTTCTCTGGGTGTAGATAGCTCTCTTCATCACAAGATCATTGAAACTGGTCTAAATAATCTCATTGTTGGAAAGAGTCATGTCCATCAGAATTGATTAGTGTATAATCTTGTTGCTGTGTACAATGATCTCCTAGTTCTGCTCATTTCACTTGGTGACTTGCTCATGCAAGTCTCTCCAGGCTTCCGTGAAATCATCCTGCTGATCGTTTCTTATAGAACAATAATATTCCCTAACAGTCATATACCATAATTTATTCAGCCATTCTCCAATTAATGGGCATCCATTCAGTTTCCAGTTTCTTGCCACTACAAAAAGGGCTGCCACAAACATTCTTGCACATGTGGGGCCCTTTCCCTCCTTTAAGATCTCTTTGGGATATAGGTCCAGTAGAAACACTGCTGGGTCAAAGGGTATGCACAATTTGATAACTTTTTAAGCATAGTTCCAAATTGCTCTCCAGAATGGTTGGATCCGTTCACAATTCCACCAACAATGTATCAGTGTTCCTGTTTTCCCACATCCCCTCCAGCATTCATTGTTATCTTTTCCTGTCATCTTAGCCAATCTAAGAGGTGTGTAGTGGTATCTCAGAGTTGTCTTAATTTGCATTTCTTTGATCAATAGTGATTTAGAGCACCATTTTATATGACTGGAAATGGTTTTAATTTCTTCATCTGAAAATTGTCTATTCCTATCCTTTGACCATTTATCCATTGGAGGATGGCTTGAATTCTTGAGTCAATTTTCTATATATTTTAGAAATGAGGCCTTTATCAGAACCCTTAGATGTAAAAATGTTTTCTTAATTTGTTGCTTCTCTTCTAATCTTATCTGCATTAGTTTTGTTTGTACAAAAACTTTTAAACTTAACATAATCAAAATTTATCTATTTGGTGTTTAATAACATGTTCCAGTTCTTCTTTGGTCACAAATTCTTTCCTTCTTCACAGATCTGAGAGGTAAACTATCCTATATTCTTCTAATTTGCTTATGACATCACTCTTTATGTCTAAATCATGAACCTATTTTGACCTTATCTTGGTATATGGTGTTAGGTGTGGGTCAATGCCTAGTTTCTATCATACTGCTTTCCAATTTTCCCAGCAGTTTTTGTCAAATAGTGAGTTCTTATCCCAAAAGCTGGGGTCTTTGGGTTTGTCAAACACTAAATTGCTTTAGTTATTGACTATTTTGTCTTGTGATCCTAACCTATTCTACTGATTGACTGCTCTATTTCTTAGCCAGTACCAAATGTTTTTGATAATTGCTGCTTTATAATATAGTTTTATGATCAGTTATAAATTAAAGAATTGTTTTTATTCTTATAAATTTGAGTCAGTTCTTTCCACATTTGAGAAATGAGACTTTTATCAGAGATACTTCGTTTAAAGATTGTTTCTCAGATTTCTGCTTCCATTCTAATCTTGGTTACAGTGGTTCTGTTTGTGCAAAATCTTTTAAAATTTAATATAATCAGAATTATCTATATTTTACATCTAGTAATGCTGGCTCGCTCTGTCTTGTTTGGTCCTAAATTTTTTCCTTTTCCATAGAACTGAAAGGCAGATGATTCCATGCTTTTCAAATTTGCTTATGGCATCACCATTTATGTCTAAAACATGCACCAATTTTGAACTTATCTTGGTAAATGGTGTAAGATATCTAGTTTCTGCTATATTGTTTTCCATTGTTCCCAGCAGTTCTCAGATAGTAAGTTTTTATCTCATAGACTATGGTCTTTGGATGTATCAAACAGTGGGTTGCTATGGTTATTTACTACTATGTCTTGTGTACCTCTCAGATCTGTGGAAAAGGAAAGAATTTGTGGCCAAAGAAGAACTGGAACTCATTACTGAACACCAAACATACATTTTGATTATATTAAGTTAAAAAGTTTTTATACAATTCCACGAATCTACCACTTTACTTCTTAGCTAATACCAGATAGTTCTGATGATTAACACTTAATAATATTGTTTAAAATCTAGTATTGCTAGGCCACCTTCCTTTGCATTTTTTTAAAAAATCACTTCTCTTTATATATTTGAACTTTTGTTCTTCCAGATGAATTTTGTTGGTTTTTCCAGCTTTATAAAATAATTTTTTGGTAGTTTGGATATGGCACTGAATAGGCAAATTAGGTTAGGCAGAATTGTTCTTTTTATTATATGTAATTTCTATAACATTAGCTTGGCCTACCCATGAGCAATTGACATTTTTCTAGTTGTTTATTTGTTTGAAAAGTGTTTTGTAATTTTGTTCATATAAATACTTGGTTTGTCTTGGCAAGTAGATTTCCAAGTATTTTATATTGTTTACAGTTATTTTAAATGGAATTTTTATTTCTTTTTTCTTATTGATGAAATTTGTTGGTATTACAGAGAATTGATGATGATTCATGTGAGTTTATTTTATATCCTGAAACACTTATAAAATCGTTAATTATTTCAAGTACTTTCTTACTTGATTGGTTAGGATTCTCTGAGTATAGCATCATATCAACTGCAACTGTTTTTTCATTGCCTATTCTAATTCATCAATTTATTTTTCTAATCATTACTATTGCTAACATTTCTAGTACAATATTAAATAACATTGCTGATGATGGACATCTTTTTTTTTTTATCCTTGATCTTATTAGGAAAACTTCTAATTTATTCTCATTATAGATAATGCTTACTGATGGTTTTAGAACATTCACTTTTCTTAAGTTTAAAATCACTGTAAATTGAAGATTAGTGTTAATATATGTCAGATTGGGGTGTTAGCAGTAGGAAAATGGAATGGGTGAAATGTAAAACAGCTGAAGATGTAGACTGGGTTAATGAGTGGTACTAAAGTGAATAGATAAATCAATCTATTCTAGACTATTCTAGGCTATTATTTGCTGAGTCAAGGAGGTCACTTTTTTTTTTCTAATAGGCAAAAAGATTTAGTCATGGTCACAGAATTCTAGAACTTCAGAACTTCAAAATTGATGGGGCCATCAGAGGCCATACTATCTAACTGATTCCAGAAAAAGCAAATCCACTTCAAGTGGTCAAGTTTACTTTTAAGTTTTCAAGGTAGTGGACCCCATAATATACTGAGGAAGTCCATTCCACTTATAAAAAGTTTTAATTGTTAGAAAAACACTTCCTGATATCAAGTGTACATTAGCTTCTTCCCAGTTCAACCCATTGCTCTTACTCTTTCCCTCTAGAACTAAATGGGACAAATCCAATCTCTCTTTCCTATCTACTTTTTGATAGTTCTAACTATAAGAAAGTTTTTTTTCTCACATCAAACAAAAATCTGTCTCTCTGTCTCTTTTCCTCTCAGCACTGGTAGTGGAGTGGAGAGAGGGGGCATAGAGTAGGGAAAACCTGAGTTGAAATCTGACTTAAAACCTTGGGCAAATCACAAGCTGCTGACTCAGTTTGCTCATCTATAAAATGGGTAAATAATATCACCTAACTCCCAGGATTGTTGTGAGGATTTATATTTTTAAATTGCTTTGCAAATTTAAAGCACTATATAAATCTTAACATCATCATCATTATTACACTACAAAGCTAGTTAATAATCTCAGTGAAATATAAATAGTAGGATCATAGGTTTATAGCTGGAATAGACTTTATGGGCCATCTAGTCCAATCTCTTCATTTTTCAGAGATAAAACCTGAAGTCTGGAAAGGTCACACATAATGAAGAACCAACACTGCAACCCAGGTTCTCTGCCTCCAGGTCCAACTCTATTTTCAATGCACCAAAATGCCTTCCTGTATACAAATTTTTTTTAAATGTATACATGATAAACATCTGAGGCTCTCTAATATCATATGCCTCCCTGTGGCAGGGAGGTGAGATAAAGTTCAAAAGTGTTATGTTCAAATTAGAAGAACAAAGAATAGTCTATCTCTCAGATCTGTAGGGAAGGAAGGAATTTGTGGACAAAGAACTAGAGTATATTATGAAGTATTCGATTATATTAAACTAAAAAGTTTTTATACAAACAAAACCAATGCAGACAAGATTAGAAGGGAAGCAGAAAACTGGGGAAAAGTTTTTATATCCAAGGGTTCTGATAAAGGCCTCATTTCTAAAATATATAGAAAATTGACTCAATTTTATAAGACTATAAGCCATTCTTCAATTGATAAATGGTCAAAGGATATGAACAATTTTCAGAATAAGAAATTAAAAGCATTTGTAGTCATATGAAAAAATGCTCTAAATCATTATTGATCAAGAAATGCAAATTAACACAACTCTGAGGTACTGCTACATACTTCTCAGATTGTCTAAGATGACAGAAACAGTTAATGATGAATGTTGGAGAGGATGTGGGAAAACTGGAACACATACATTGTTGGTGGAGTTGTGAACTGATCCAACAATTTTGGCAAGCAATATGGAATTATGCCCAAAGGGCTATCAAACTGTGCATACCCTTTGATCCAGCAGTGTCCCTACTGGGTCTATATCCCAAAGAGAACATAAAAAAGGGAAAAAGACCCATATGTACAGAAGTGTTTGTAGCAGCCCTTTTGTAGTAGCAAGAAACTAGAAACTGTGTGGATGTCCATCAGTTGGAGAATGGTTGAATAAGTTATGGTGTGTGAATGTTATGGAATATTTTTGTTCTATAAGAAACAATCAGCAGGATGATTTCAGAAAGACATGAAATGATGCTAAGTGAAGTGAGTAGACAACAGCAAGATTAAATGATAATCAATTATGATGGACATGGTTCTTTTCAACAGTAAGGTGATTCAGGCCAGTTGCAGTGGACTTGTGATGGAAAAAGCCATCTGCATCCAGAGAGAGGACTGTGGGGGACTGAGTGTGGATCACAACATAGTATTTTTACCTTTTTTGTTGTTGTTTGCTTGCTTTTTGTTTTCTTTCTCATTTTTTTTCCTTTTTCATCTGATTTTTCTTGTGCAGCATAATAATTGTAGAAATATGTATAGAAGAATTGCACATGTTTAAAATATATTCAAAATATATTAAAATACTTGCTGTCTAAGGGAGGGGATAGGGAAGGTAGGGAGAAAAAAATTTGGAACACAAGGTTTTGCAAGAGTGAATGTTGAAAACTACACATGTATTTTGAAAATAAAAAGCTAAAAAAAAGTGCTATTCTGATGGTGCAAACTTGGACATATTCTCTGTATTTGGGAAGATTGAGAAGGTGTGTTGGAAAACAACTCCTAACTTTTCTTGTATGTTTTTATAATTGTACCTTCATGAGAACAAATTACTTCCAATGAAAATGAATACCTTCCAAAGGAAAGAAGGAAGGGAGGGAGGGAGGGAAGAAGGAAGAAAAGAAGGAAAGAAAGAAGAAAGGAAGAAAGCAAGCAAACAAGCAAGAAAGAAAGGCAGGAAGGAAGGAAGGAAAGAAAGGAAGGAAGGAAGCAAAAGAAGGAAGGAAAAAAGAAAAAAAGGAAGGAAAGAGGAAGAGAATTAAAGACACAGTCAAGCCGGAAGTAAATAAGCATTTATTAAGCATCTGCTATGTGTTAGGTACTGTGCTCAACAGTTTAACAATGTTATCTAATTTGATCCTCACAATAACCCTGAGAATTAAGTGCTATTATTAGCTTCATTTTATAGTTAGGAAAACTGAGGAAAACAGAAGTTAAATGACTTGATCAGTCACTCTGCTAGTAAGTGTCTGAGTCTCAATTTGAAAAAGCTCTTTCCCACTTTTTCTGACATGCATTTTATCCACTGTGTTACTAGCTGTTTCTGGTGCTGTCAAAGGTGATAAATTTGAGATGCTAGCTGATTACCATTGTACATTCTTAGTCCACAGAGTTCTATTTCTTTTGATTAGTACTCAAGACCAGACTGTCCCAGAGATTACTAAGGGAAGAATTGTAGAGAGAAAAGAGAGCCGAGGATGGGTGTTGAGGAACAGTCATTTTAATAGATCAGGGAGATGATGAGAGACAACAAAAGAGGCATAGAAAAAGAGTTCCTTCAATCTTATACATATATGAATTTTGACCCAAATAAAGGAAGAGAGATTTAGTTAGGAGCAGTATTAGGAGAAAAAAGGGTGATACTAGGGCTTGCTTTTTTCCACAAAAGAGGTGAGCCAAGCTTTCCTTCAGGAAAATGCCTCTGGGATGGTGTGACCTTGAGTGACATTTAGCAGAAATAGATTTCTTAGAAAATGATTGTTCAATCGCCTAGACTAATGGTATAGAAATGGGGGCCACTAATCTATATGTAAGGATTCCTGTGGGCTATATATTGACCTAATTTTAAAATGTAATGCTATCTTTTATTATATTTTGATTTATTTTATTGTTTCACAATTACATTTTAATCTAGTTTTCACATTTTATAAGTATTGTGAGTATTACAGGCCACAATATGTTTGACACCTCTGACCTAAACATCATTATGGTTCTGCTTTGATAGCTTCTAACTAAATTAGGTCCTTGGGGAGAGATAAATATCTTGGGGAGAGTAGGGTGTCTTCATTTAGAATAAGAATCCTTTATCTTAGCTTCTTACTAAAGTGTTGTTGGATAGATTTTAGGGAGTCAACAATTGGATGAGAGGAAAATCCTATATCCTTATTTTTATTAACTTTTAACTGAAATGTAACATTTTCTTCAGTTATGAATTAAAATCAAAAAACCAAAAACCAAACCTTTTTTGAGAAGGGATCTGTAGATTTCACCAGGGGTCCATGATGCAAAAAAATGTTAAGTACTACTAAGATAACTAACTTATTCTTCATGAAGATGATAATATAAAAAGGTCTAAGAAAGATTGGGGCTGAAAGTTGACATGCCTCAAAATTTGGACAGATTTTTTTTTCATTTGATAGAAATAATAAAAGACATCCAAGCAGAACACTGACAACCATCTGTGGTGAATTTTTTATATTTCTTATGTATTTGATTTATTTTTGCAAGTTGGGCATTGATGGAAGAAATTTTCTTACAGGGAGTTCTCCATACCAATGGACTCCCAAATATAGTTTAAAAAAATATTGACTGTCATGCACATTCATGATGGAAATAATATTCAAAATGACTTTAAGACAAGAAAGTGAAGGATAAGAGAAGATGGGAAGGGACAAATATTACATATATCAGTATATGCTTATATCAACACACACAGTACAAACTTTTCTTTTTAATATAACTTTAAAGTTGATAAAGTGATTTCTTCAGAACAACCCATAGTGAAAGTATTCTTGTCTTCATTTTGCAGATGAAGAAATAGATTCTAAGAAATTAGTTGTTTACATCAGCTTTAGGATTTGACAATACCTAGCATGTAATAGGTGCTTAATAAATATTTGTTGATTGATTTTTCTGGAAAGTCCAGCCCAATTTCCACTGAAAAGCTTGAATGAGAATTGACTAATGAAAGTTTTAGTTCTTGAACTAAAGAGAAACTGGTTAAGAGATATAATAAAAGATATGGAACTAAGTTCAATATTTAATAACAATTTGGATATGAAACTGAAGGAAATGAAACTGTCAAAGATAATTTCCCCAAACTACATGATTGAAATTCAGGGAAGATAATATCCCTGGAGTAACAAGGACATGTAAAATAATGGAAGGACATAGAAAAAAAAATCTTTTTTTTCTTCCTTGGGTCAAATGGTAGCAAAATGCAGGGAGATATAGGACAAATTGGCCAAGGACATTCCAAGGCATTGGAATGATTGAGTTGGATGTATCAGAAGATGGGAGGAGAATAGGTCCATTACCAAGAAGTTGATTGGGACCTGCCATGCTAGATTTAATGCTATTCCAGTATATGTGTGTTGGATGTTAATGTTGTAAAAACAAACAAACAAATAAAAAGCAAACTAAAAGATCCTGCTGTTTTGCAAGATTAGAATTTTTTATAGGTGGCTGTTTTTCATGGCTGTCTTGCTGCTTCTCCCATGGCTTTAATTGTCATTTCTATGGAGATAACATCCAGATCTATAGATCCAGTTCCAGTCTTTCTCCTGAACTCATCAGGTATGTATGCTTTTTACTAGAAAATATCTCTGAATATTAGTCAACAATTACTGCCAGGAGTGTGCTTGAAACCAGATACTAGTCGGAAAGACCAGTTCTTTAAGGACAAGTAAACTACTTAATAAATTTGAGTATAAAGCCTCACTATACATTTAAGTATTCAAACCTACAAAACAGATATCATCTGTAATAAATGAGAATCTGCCAAATTGGATTTGAGCATCCAAGATTGAAAAGTGGTCTTTTACTGTGACTTCATACATACTTAGGACTTTGATTTCAGATCCAAGTAGAGACAATGCAACAGAGTCCTGCCCTGTTGTCCATATACCAGGAGACTTAGAATCAGAAAGACTCATTAAAAGAAGTTGGGACACTAGGAGATAAATTTTATTGGAAATAGCTACTCAGATCAAAAAAGGAAACATCCACAAATGCAATCATGGATCCTGTTGTGCCAGTAAATCTTCTTTGGATCTATTTTTCAATCCCCTCACTATTTTGGGCTGAGGGGTCTGGAAACTGCTACTGCTTGAGTCAATTGCCTGATATTTCTCATTTGCTGTGTTCTCATCCCTGCTGGTATAGCCTAAACTGGATTACCCCACTTTTTCACTCTGTTGAAACAGACTTTTTGTGCCAACTTTCTAAGTTGTCTTGTATTGGAAAATTTTACTCCTCTTTTTGTGAGTTCTGTCACTCTAGAATTTGTTTCGAGTCATTATTTAAAGATTTTTGGAGGAGTTTGGGGGTGAGGTTAGGCAAGTTCCTGACTACTCTGCCATCTTTTCTCTGCCTCCCCATCAATATTGATTCTTAAAAAGAAATAAATTCTGTACTGAACTGAACCTTTCATCCTAAATAGGCAAATTCTCTCTCCTTTGAAAATAGAAAGTGTTGAGTGGTAAAAAGCAAACTCTAACCCCACTGTGTTTTCATGTGAGAAGATGTTTCCTGCCTGATGATTTAATGATTTCTTTGAGCTTTCTTCTGGCTGCTGACTGCTGTAAAGTGCCTGAGGCCAGAATGAGACTTTTAGGAAACTGCTTTTACTCTGTGCTGTCCTAGGAATCCAGTTTCATTTTATACCTGATTCAAGAATTATAAAAACTGAAGCTTTATAGTGGAATGGTCTGAGGAGAAAATAATGATGAAATAAATGATAGAATATACCACCTTTTCTTTGAATTAATTTTCACTTTCCTTTAGAAGATAGCTATCCAAATCCATCCCTTCTATTTGTATTTTAACAGAGCCTTTCAAACAATAAACTCTATTATCATTGACTTTAAAGATCCTGGAAATTCATATTATTATGTAAGGTCTTATAAAATATGTGATTGCAAAGGCCTGCTCAGGATAAATTGGGATCATCGGATCATAGATTTAGAACTAGAATGAAATGCAAAAGTCATATATCTGAGTTAGAAACTTCTGTTGAGTTAAATTGCTATTAATTAGAGCCTCAGAAGATTTTTTCTGAGACCTTAGATATTAAAAAAAAGTATTTCAGATTATATAACTTTATTCAATCTATTTCCTAGTCAGCTAGGGGAAAATTACTTCAATTTTCTAAGGATCTATGATTTCATCTTTGTGGACATTTCCTTTTTTGATTTGAGTAGCTATATCCAATACAATTCATCTCCAAGTGATCCATCCATCTCCTGTTGATGAGCCTCTCTAATTGTAAGAGAATTAGTAATCTGTGAACAACAGACACTGAGCCTGGCCCTGAGTATAGATGCAAAGTCTGCCTAGCTCATGGGACTTATCAGAGGTTATATCTCTCTGCCTAGCCTTAGACACTTCAAGGTCACCTCCATACAATGCACAACCAGCTAAATAAGGATTTAGTGGATAAATTAATATAATAAAATGTGACCCTTTCTCCTGTGCAGACTGCTTAGGTAAATCCTAGGCATTTGTGAATTTGACAACTAATGCTGATGTTGTTGCTTATGGACCTATCTTAAAAGTGTTATTATACTGTAAAAATATGTATACATATATTAGATTTGTCAAGTATTTTAACATAATTGACATGTAGTAGACTTCCTGCCATCTAGGAGAGGAGTGGGAGTTGGGGGGAAAATTTGTAACAGAAAGCTTTGCAAGGGTCAATGTTGAAAAATTACCCATACATATATTTTGTAAATAAAAAGCTTTAATAAAATAAAAAAAGAAAAAAAGTGTTATTATAAGAAATCCACCACAATATAAAAGTTTATTTTGATGAAAATCTTAAAAAGGGGGAGCAAAACATAATCCCATACTATCCTGAGGGTGAAATTTCAGTTTAAATTTCAGGATGAAACTTTCAGTCTTCCTCAGTATGACTTTCAGTCATAGATTATGATAGAATAATGCACAATAAAACTGCAGTATGATACTCATGTATGGGATATATAAATGAAATAAAAACAAATATTGTATTAAATAGCATACACATATAGGTGAAATTTTGTCTGCTTATCATATTCCTGGATTTTATAAGGGGATCCCATCATACAGATTCCTTTCCCTAAAGATGTGTGTATAGCTACAGAGATGTGTTTTCTGTGTGGTAGGGAAGAAAATGTTATTATCCACATTTTACAAATGTGGAAACTGAGGCACAGAGAAGTTAAATGACTTGTCTAGGGTCATACAGCTAGAAAGTATACGAGACCTGATTTGAATCCAGGTTTTCCTGACTTCAGGTCCAATGCTTGATCCACTTTGTCTTTGGGATGATAGGCACTCTGTTAAGCACTGGAAATAAAAAAAAAATGAACAAGAATAATATTCCTTATCACCAAGGAGTTTACATTCAAAAGGGGGTGGTAGTGATGCCATGGTATAAAGATGGCCAAGAAATGTCATGGAGATCTGAATTTGGACAAAATAATGAATATTAATAAAGCTATGTGAACACTACCCCACCTCACATGTGTGCACCACAGAGAATTTATAAAGCTAACGACAAGCCAGACCAGTCTTGATCTCACCAGTTCAAGGACTGTGGTATCCAAAAGTCCTGAGATATAAAAGCCTGAGGCATCATTGCTACTGTTCAATTGTGGGTGATACTTCATGACTCATTAGAACATACTGCCCATGGGGTTTTCTTGGCAAAAATTTTAGAGTGGTTTGCCATTTCTTTCTCACTCAGGCCTTTCTGACTCCAGGCCCAGTGTTTTATCCATTGATCCACCTAGCTTCCCCTCCAGGATATCATAGCCATCTTTAAATATTTGAAGGGCTACCATGTAGAAAATTCATTAGATTTGTTCTAATTATCTGTAGAGAGCAGAATTTGAACAAATAAGGACCTGAGCCAGGGAGCTCCTGAAACTTGACTGCTTCTAAAACTTTAGTCAATGGATCTCTGAATCTTGGAACTGGAAGAGAACAAAGAGATCATCTAGTTTAAGCCCCTAATTTTATAGAAAGCATAGAGAGGTTGTGATTTGCCTGATTCTCATACTTAGCTGGAAATAATGTACTTTCATTTTAAAATTTTATGTACATTCTTTATACACTGGGAATGCAACATGGTATATAGGAAGCAGGTCTTAAAATCTGAAAGATTTGAATTTAAGTCCCTCTTCTGAATATGTGACCCTGGACAAATCACTTCCCTTCTCAGTGACCCAATCAAGCTATTCAAGGAGGGCTAGCCCCTCTGAGGTGAGGGCTTGCTGAGCCCTTTTCTGGACTGCTCATCTATTTTTGCTCACCTGGTATTCAACACTCACCTGTGGCTCTGAGAAGCTGTCAGCATGTGCAGTGGCCAGATTCTAAAAAACTGATTAACAAACAGGCTAAACCAGGTTGAGTAACTGATTGACCACAAACCTGTTGGTTTTTACCCCAAGCAATAAAGGCTTTCCCCAGTGGAGTGTGTAGATGAGATGAGAACAGTTTGTTCCAATAGCCATAAAGGAGCTATTGTGGAGTGCTTTAAGCTTGGTCAGATATCAAAGACACCAAGGTCATCCGTTGCATCCTGCGCCATCATCAGTTGTTCTGGCTTTTGTCTTGCCCCTGGACTTCTATGACGCTGGAAGAGAGAATGAAGCTGAGAATTTTGTGCAAATCTGCCTCACTTAAATACAATTTACATGCAAGTCAATATATCACCCTGTGTTGTCACTGGTCCTCTTCAAAAATGAAGGACAAAAAAACATTGATTCAATCAAGCAAATCTCAAAAATAAGTTGTTGAGCAGGTGTTGATCTACATTGACAGAGGATCAGAGAGCTGGGAGGGACCTTAAATGCCATCTAGTCCAACCCTTCATTTTATAGATGAAGGAACTAAACCCTAGAGAGACACACAGGTAGTAAATTGCAGATGCAAGTTTTAAAGCCAAGTTTTTTAATGTCAAATTATTTTTCCCTAGATTCCTTTAAAATCACAGGTTTGGTAAAAAAATTTTTTTCTTTCACTAATAATAATATACTTGATCAATATGGCCTCTACTCTTAAATGAGTCATACAGTTAAACCTGAGATATAAATAATAATGTCATAATTTTATTATTATTATTAATATATAGCTTGTATATATCTATGATTTAACTTTTAAAAGCACTCAATCTATTATTTTATCTTCTTCTAATAACAGACATGTGAGACTATTGGTCATCCCCTTTGTGACTTTTAATTGAAACCAGATAGTTCTGTAAATCAGGAATCACTAGGAATGTTGAACACTTTTGAGAACTGAGCTTGGATTATAGTGTGCTCTGGCTGTTCTAAACTATTATAAGTAGTTTATTTCCCCAGTAGGAATCCTCTGTAATTTATAGCTAGGTTCAAGGTATATTGACAGTGTCTCTTCAATTCATACCTCATGATTCCTTATGTATTCTCCATGTGACATAACAAAAAGATGTGTGAGTTTAAATCCAAAACAAAAAAGTATTTTGAGAAACAATAGCAAGATACCAACAGGAAATTAAGTCAGTTAGCAAGGGTTCCTAGGCCCAAGATGTCTACTTTAAAAAAAATATATATGTAATAATTTATTTTTCCAAATACATGAAAATAAATTTTCACATTAACCTTTGGAAAACCTTGCGTTCCAAATTTTTCTCTCTTCCTTCTCTTCTCTTGAAAGACATGAAATGATCTGATTTAGCTTAAACGTGCAATTCTTCTAAACATATTTCCATATTCATAATGCTGTGCAAGAAAAAAAGTGAAAAGAAAATGAGAAAGGGAAAAAAAAACCAAGAAAACAACAATAAAAAGGTGAAAATACTATGCTTTGATCCACATTCAGTATCCATAGTTCTCTCTCTTGATGCAGTTCTCACTTTCCTTCACAAGTCTATTGGAATTGCCTTGATTGTTGAAAAGAGCTAAGTCCATCACAGTTCATTATGACATAATCTTGTTGTTATGGTATATAATGTTCTCTTAGTTCTGCTCACTTCACTTAGCAACTGTTTGTGTAAGTCTTAACTAGGCTTTTCTGAAATCAGCCTACTCATCATTTCTTACAGAACAATAATATTCCATTACATTCATATGCCATAACTTATTTAGCCATTCCTTAACTGAGGGGCATCCACTCAATTTTCAATTCATTGTCACTACAAAAAGGGTTGTTACAAACATTTGGTGGTCCTTTCCCCTTTTTTTATGATCTCTTTGAGATACAGATCCAGGAAAGACACTGCTGGAACAAAGGGTGTGCATAGTTTGATAACTCTTTGGGAATAGTTTCAAATTGCTCTCTAGAATGGATGGATCATTTCACAACTCCACCAACAATGTATTAGTGTCCCAGTTTTCCCACATCCCCTTCAGCATTTATCATCTTTTTCTGTCATCTTAGCTGATTTAAGAGGTGTGAGATGGTACCTCAGAGTTGTTTTAATTTGCATTTTTAAGTCGTGAATCCATTTTGACCTTATTCTGGTATAGGGTGTTAGATGTTGGTAAATGCCTTGTTTATGCCATATTATTTTCCAGCTCTCTCAGCTACTTTTGTGAAATAGTGAATTCTTATCTCAGAAGTTGGAGCCTTTGGGTTTATCAAACACTAGATTACTATAGTCATTGATTATTGTGTCTTATGAAACTAACCTGTTCCACTGACCCACTAATCTATTTCTTAACCAGTACCAAATAATTTTGATGACCAAGGATGGCTATTTTTCATGCTCCCAAGTGAAAATATCAGTCATCTCACCCTTTCATTTGTCCTGCATTCTCAACATAGCAGGAACAAAGACTTAGCTAGGTTAATTTACTATCCTGGTTCTGGGAATGATGCTGATTAAGCATTTTCCCTTCCTTTCAATCCAAAGTGAAGGGAAGGTCTTCAAATCCAAAAACACCTGCTGTTTGCCATGGATACTGGCACCTATGACCTTAAGTTGCAGTCGCATTCAGTCTAGCCAAGATTCAAAGTGTAGAAATACCACACGAGGTTGTTATTCTTTCTATCTGTTTCTCTCCACATAGATACTACTTCTATTTCTATACTACATTTTTTAAAATTTTATTTGCATAACATATGTGTGGGTAATTCTTCAACAATAACCCTTACATAGCTTTCCGTTACAAATTTTTCCCCCCAACTCCCCACCCCTCCCCTAGATGGCAGGATATCCACTACATGTTAATTATGTTAAAATATTGGCAAATCGAATATATGTCTATACTACATTTTTGCCTGTATTTTGTCAAATATGTAACTTGCTGTAACTCAACAAGATTTAAATAATGCTGCCATTTTTTCCCCTAGTCTCTCTCCTCTCCTCTTTTTAGCTCTCCCATGCTGGTTAATTTTCCAACCTTCTGTATTATAGAGCCTATTCTTATTCTTCTTGGACATATAATCCAGAGATTTTCTCACAGTGAAGGAGATTTTCTGGACCCCAAGGCATTATAGGAACATTGAAACTTCTATGGAGAAGCTTCTAACATTATGCTTGCTGTATTTAATAACAATTTGTAGGTATGTGATATGAATATTAAGTACAAATTTTGTATTTTTTTCCTGTTAGGTAATTATTTTAGATTGGAGACTCCCTCTTTAAACTTCTCTTTATTTTGTTTCCTTTTAAAACATTCTTTAACAATCCTCACATCTGTAACCTTAATCTGTAACCTCCAATGAGTACCTTATTTGATATTTTTTTCATTTATGCAGCCAACCAAAATAGATGGCTTTTAGAGTCTGCCTAGATGGAAACCAGCTGCTTCTTCTTCTTCTTCTTCTTCTTCTTCTTCTTCTTCTTCTTCTTCT
>JAJPUD010001739.1:116144-181559 GCA_023553655.1 Myrmecobius fasciatus | reverse complement strand
CTATGATCATTCCCTATAATGTAATGTGTAACTAATCTATTTCATTGATTTACCACTCTATTTCTTAGCCAGTACCAGGCAATCACTTTTAGGAAATCATAAAATATTTTCTGTTAGCATTTATATTATCATATAAAAAAGATATAAGCACTAAATTCTTCCAAAAATGATTCTATATTTAATTGGGGAGGTAGAAGTAGAAATCCATTTTTAATGTTCTCTTCCTAAACATATGCTATTTTTTGCCAAAGTCCAAAGCCTTAAAACCTTGGATAAATCTCTATTGCTTTGGGAAGTCCCAGCATTATCTTTTATGAATTTCTTCCACAGTGCCTTGGATGAAAGGGGCTCAGGAAAAGTCTCTGTGATACAGTTAATAAACAAATTCAGAAATTAACTTTTTTTTTTACTTTAAAATAGATGGTGATACAATATAACAAAACATGTTTTTAATATTCTCATAGGTTAAAGTCCTTTTTTGTGTCTGCTTCCCAAAAGTCTTTCACAACCCACAAACAATAAAGAAAAGAAAAAAAAGAAAGAAAGAAAATCATCCTTTCCTTTTGGAAGCAAAAGTTTGGTTGTTTTTGAGTTCCCAGAACAAATGAAGCACATCCCACATAAACAAAGTTGATTGGAATTCTCTCAGCCTTCAGGTGACAAATAAATGGATTTGACTTATTATTGTGAAATAATACTAATTTCTTGGCATGGCAGAGGAGGAAGGATTTGTATTAGTATGGAGACTCTCACTTTATACTCTCTCATTGTGGCAACTCTGCTCTGGGCTCATTTGAATATTAAGTGCTATAACAAACCAACACTGGGTCCAGGAGAGACTAGGATACTTTTCTTTGCCTATTCCCACTAAGAGGTTCCGCTGCTCTGGATCCAGACATATAAATTAGGTTTAATCATAGAAAATTTCTCTGGATCTAAGAAACACAGGGGATTTATGCTTTCTCTAGAGTTCCCTGAAGGACACTTGGAATCCAACTGGAGGTTCAAAATCTCCTTCAATCCAAATGAATTTTTTAAAAAAAATTATAATATTTTTTCTCCAATTACATGTAAAACAATTTTTAAACATTTAAAAAAGTTTTGAATTCCAAATTATATTCTTCCCATCTCCCTTGTCCCTGAGATAGTTTATAGAAGATCAATTATGAAAGCATTTCCATTTAAAAAATTTTGTACAAGAAGACAAATAAAAAATGAAAGAAAGAAAATGAAAAATAGCACACTACAGTCTATATTCAGATGGTATTGTTTCCCCCCCCCTCTGGAAATGGATGGTATGTTTCATTAGTAGTCCATTGGGATTGTCTTGGATTACAGTGTTGATGGGAATAGGTAAATCATCCACAATTCTATATTGTAAATATTGCTGTTACTGTGTACAGTGTTCTCCTGCTGTTCACTTCATTTTTGTTTCTTGACTCTAGCAATAGCTTACTTACTATTTTGTTTTCTTCAGTCTATTCTAATGTGTATAGCTTCCTCAACTTCTGTTTACTGTTTTGTTTAGATAAACGGGTATATTGCTTGTAGATATTTTTGTCAGTGTTTGGTGTGAAGGAGCTAATTTAGCAGCTCTAAATTAAAGATCATCCTCTCCTTTTGAGATCAATAAGGGAAAACTATTTTCACTCTCAAGTTCTTAGAATTATACTTCTGGCCTAGAGATATTTTTTTGTTAGCTCCTTTTGTAGCTGGCCAATTGAGTTTCTTGATTCAATGCATTCTTTTTCCATTTTGCCAGATTTATTTTTCAGTGAATTGTTGTCTTTTTCCAATTCACCAATTTTGTTTTTCAGTGAATTGTTGTCTTTTTCCAATTCACCAATTTTGTTTTTCAGTTCACCATTTTTATTTTCCAGTGAGTTGGTGATTTTTTCCAATTCACCAATTTTGTTTTTCAATGAACTGTTTTCTTTTTCCAATTCACCAGTCCTATTTTCCAGTTTTTGATATTTCTGTTGCCCTGATCTCAATTTATTTCCCCATTCTTCTTCTAGCTCTCTTTTGAGATTCTTAATGCAATCATCCAGGTAAGCCTTCTGAAAGGGAGACCAACTTAAGTCTGCCTTTGTGGCTTCATCTGGGATTGTTTTCATAATGTCAGGATCTGGGGACTGTTCTGTTTTTTCTCCGTAAAAGCTTTCTATGCTGAGAGCTCTCTTCTGCTTCTTGCTCATGGTTTAAAGTTGGGATATTGGTCAAAAACAGAGAAAACTGCAACGATTTGTATTTGCCCTGGGGCAGTTTGCCGAGTTGACTTCCGGTCTGAGGCTGGTGGGGCTAGATTCGCACTAGGACCACGTTTTCAGCTGCTCTCGATCCACCCTTTACCAAAGGCAGATCTGCCAAAGCACCTGCCCGCAAGCAGAGCAAAGTGGCCCAGGCGTCTCCCAGGGGCTTCCTGGGTGCCCAAAATCCGCCCCTCTATCGCAGCCCTGACTTCCGCCCCGGCTGGAGTCTGATGGCGACCAGCGGCCGATTTCCCCTGAGGCTAACCTTCTCCGGAGTTCTTTCAAGGTAGATTTTTGATAGAAGTGCGTTGTAGTCCAAATGTTTGGCGGAGCCTTCACTCACAAACCAGTTCAAAGGCTCACTTTGTCTGGGTTTGAGGGAAGGTCCCAAAGGAGTTCACAGAGAAAGCTGTCTGCAGTTCGCCATCTTGGCTCCGCCCCTCTGGCCTAGAAATATTTAAGGGATGGCATATAAGTCTGGCTCTTTGAGAATGGAATAGAGATGGTCTAAGCATGTCATCCTGGACCTTCCCCACTCCTTTTTTCAGTTTGGCTAGTGGTGGAACAAGCATGGCCCTCATTCTACCCTCTGCAGAAGTGGGTCAGACTTTAGATCTTTTCACCCATACCAACAATATCCATATCTGTATATTTAGATAGCCACAAACAAGTATTTGGACAGCTAGGTAGTATAGTAGACAGAATTCTCTTTACTAGAGTTCTATTTACTATTCATGCATCCATTTATAACAAGAGTCAGAGAATTTAGATATGGAAAGAATTTTAGAAATAAATTCATCAGTGTCAAACTCAAACAGAAATGAGGCCACTAAACTTAGAATAAAAATCTTTTCTAGTGCATATTGATTTACAAAATCACATATTAACACAATCTATGTCCCATTGTATTTTTATTTATTTTGTAAAATATTTCCCAAATACATTTTAATCTAGTTCCCAATACTCTGGAACATAGCAGCTGTAGGGTGGCTTGTGGACCAGCATCTGGCAACTCTGATTTTGTCCAATCCCTTTATTTTGTCAATGAAAAAACTGAGGGCTAGAAAAGCTGAGTGACTTGCTCTAGGGAGCTAGAAAACAGTGGAGCTAGATATGGAACAGATGTGCCCAGATTAGTACCCCATATATCACTGACAGCACCATACTGCATTTTATATACCCCATTTTATTTTGTATCCATCCTATTGCTCTTCTCACTACCTAAAATAATATGACATCAACACTTTCTTTTTCCAGATCATACTTTTTTTCTCTCTCTTTTGAGTACTCACTCATATACTCACTCAATGTGTATTATTAATTAATTGATTTACCATTGCACAGGGTCAATGCTATTCTGCTTTTGTGTCTCCTTAAAGTGCTTAGTGCCATGATGATCTATTGGATAGGTGTTCATTGAATTGAAAACTTGCTCTCTTAATCTGTCTTTGTCTTGCTAGATCTTCTCTTATCTCACTGGCTCTCTGTTTCACTTTCTAGCCCCAGATTTAGACCTTTGAGGTTCCCAGTGCACATTGCCCTACTATCTATCATCACCATGACAACAGTGAGTGTGGCTAGGGCTGTTATACTTTTCCCCAAATGTAATATATTTTAAAATCTTTTTCAACCATCTGCCATCCAGTAAGTCTGAAAGTCAGTTGAAATGGTAGAAATCATTTTCCAGACTCCATTGAATAATTTCTTTCACACCCCAAAAAGTTTTTACATTTATTTTTATTTGAAGCAACAGTGACCTCCAGTGTTCTGATTATATCTCTTCGCTCTTCTTTTCTCTATGAAAATCCTGTTCCTTAACACTCCTATTGATTTCTCCTTTAATTCACAAAAATAATTTCAATTAGTGGCAAAACTGCAAGATTGACCACACAAAGAATAGATGCCATGCATAAGTTTTATAAGTAGTCTCCAATTTTAAAGTATACTTGTATTGGCAGTTGCAAAAAGTTAATTTCTGAATCTTCAATTTGCCATTTCAAAGAGGTTCCTTGATTAATTATAAAGTAGATAGGTTTCCATAAAAGGGGAACTCCCCCTCTTTTATGGGTATTTGAACAATATTTATACCTATTGCCCATGGTAAAGTCCTCTTCTGATACCTCATGACATACAGTTGACCCTTGGTTCCAAAAACTTTGTCAGAAAAGAAAGGAGAGGAGAAGAGAAGAGAGGAGAGGAGTCAGTGTAAACTTTGGCAGGCCTTACTAAGCTAGTAAAACATTAAATGGAGGATAGTTGACAAACCATATATCTTGTCTAAGGACTGTTTTCTTAGTTTATAATCCCCAGATTATTTGCCAGGAGATTTTTTTTTTTCCTATAGCAAATCATGCAGATTGTGTACTAAAGTCTGGAGGAATTTTGATCTACTTTTGTAGAGACATACACTGATTTGATGAAATATTAGATTGAAGCATTTGTGTGATTGCTAGAAGTATCTCATGATAATGTGATATGCTGGTAAATGTTTAACATCCAGATTAAAAACAACCACAATAATAACAACAACAATCACCACCCTGACATACTTTTTAGTTTAATTTGCATTATCAACAGCTTTTCTATCATTTTCAGTTTAAATGATGAATAAAGTGAAAACAGGCCCTGATTCATAGCATTTTGGGTTATTTCCTAGGTGCAAATACACTAAAATTTTAACAATCAGCTTTTCTGAGTGGGGTCAATTTGATTTCAGTTCATCTAAAGGACACTATTACTCATCTCATATACTCTTGTTTATGAACATGTATTTTATAAAATGCAAACACTACAGAAACATCATATTAAATTACAATAATTTTTGTTATTGACAATGTTTCAAAAACCATTAACACTCAATATATGTCAGATGCTATGCTGTATGCTAGGAATATAAAGACAACTTCCTCTCAACTCCTAAATTCTTTCTAGGAAAATACATTTTTCTGGAAGCTGCATTCAGGTCTTTTGGGAAGTTCTTTTAGGAAGTCTTTTCTCTGGAAGAGGCAGGAAAAAAGCCTCTATCTATGTGTTTCTCTGTCTGTCTGTGTTTCTTTTATCTCTCCCCCCAACCTCCTTGGTCTGTCTGTCTTATTGGGAATTTCACTTAGTTTCATGTTTGAGAAGACTCTTTTGGGCCCAAGATAGGAGCTGAATTTTTGCACATTATATATTTAGAATGATTGTTAATAACTTTTTTAATTATAGAGTATGTTCATTTGTGAGCTAACAGTTTGAACCATGATAGAGTTCAATAGCTCAACTCATATTAAATTTTATTACCATTTATTATGGTTTCTCTTATAGTATAGCATATACTATATACCACATATAGCATAGTATATATATTATATATATATAGTATAGTATATTCTGTTGTATATACTTATAGAAATTACCAATAATCCACATATATACATAATTATCTCTATCACTAAATTGCTTCTCTCCCCTGTGTTGTTATTGAGTATTTTTTGGTTTTTATTGTCCAAGATCTCAGGATTCTTGGAACCTAATAGATTTGGTGTACAGTAATCTCAGCTTGAACTCTACTAGAGTTCAATTCTGCTCTCAGACACTTATTAGCTGTATGACCTTAAATAAGTCACTTAATCCTGTTCTCCTCAATTTCCTTATTGGTAAAATGAACTGGAGAAGGAAATGGTAAACCTTCCTTATCTCTGCTAAGAAAACCCCAAATCAGGTCAAAAAGAGTTGGACATGACTGAAAGTGGTTGAACAACAACAATCTTACTACCAGCCAATCCTAGTCCATAGCAGTTCTAGTACCTTCCATAAATTTTTCTGTGAGTAGTTCAGCCCTTCCTGATCTCTTTTGCTAAATTACTATACTCACTCATTATATTTAATACCATACATATTACCACTTAATTACAGACTCTGTTGTGCTGCTCTCTGTTTCATTTCTTATCTCCCTAGTTAGATTAAAAGCTCATGCAGTTCCATTTCATTCCATTCAATAAATACTTCTCAAGCACCTACTGTGTTCAGGGCATTTTTATTAGGTCCTAAGGTTCATGAAAAAGTTTAAGAGATGGTTCTTGCTGTCATAGAGCTTACATTCTAATAAAGTGATAACCTTGAACTTTAGAGACATTTAAAAATACATTTATTACAAATCCATAGTGCCTATCATACTACCTACTATACACATGATAGGTACTTAGCAATCACATTTGTCTAATCAAGCAAAATTAAGTACAAAATTTTTTGGCTTCTCTTTAGAGGATTTTCTGATGGGCTTGTTAAGAATTTTCCTTTAGCAGTAATAAATCAGGAGTCATATATTTTCAAAATGACCAATGCTTGTACCTACTGAGTAATGCATATTATCAGCCACTCCACAATGGTATGTGCATGCTAGAGAGTACATTAAGACTTGTTAATCATCCTGCAAAGTAGTTGAGATCTACCTCTCCCCTGACCTCTCCCTGTTTTACTGCCTGAACACATCATGTAGAAATCATCAATCCTTGGAAGTCTTGATCAAATAAATTGAACACTTTGAAGCTCCATTCAATGCATTATCTTGTCACTTGAAAAGAATGAACTGAATGAGTTATGTGTCACTAGAATTTCCCCTTTTTATGGTTGTCTATACAATATCTTAGTGATTTTAATTTAACAAGAGGACAAAATGAGAACAAAATGCAAGGAATGAATCTCTTATAGTGGAATTTTCAGTTGGAGGGTTTTCTTGATTCCCCTTAAGGTATAATAACCATGATTGGGCCAACTGCTTACTCCATCTATGTATAAAATTAGTCTATAATGAACTATTCAATAAACTTTAATAAATGTTCAAAACAAGATATTATATCCTAGGGATAAAAAGTTAAAAATGAAACAGTCCCTTTCTTAAAGGAGCTCATACTCTCTAGAGGGATATACTATGTGAACAGTTAAGTAAGCACTAGGTAATGTAAAGAAAGAGCCCAAACAACTGAGGGTATCAGTGAAGTTTTCACAAACAGAAGATTTGAATCTTAAAACAGAATAAAGATTTTTCGAAGAGGACAAGAATTTGCATTTCAAGCATAGGGATTCCTCTACTGAGGGAGGAGATGGAATGTCAACATTATCTCAGTGTCAGATTCCAACTTCTGACAGATGTTCAGTCATTTCAGTTGTGTCTGACTCTTATGATCCCATTTGGGATTTACTTGACAAAGATACTGACATGGCTTGCCATTTTTTTCTTCAGCTCATTTTACATATAGGGAAACTGAGGCAAACAAAGTCAAGTAATTTACCCAGGGTCCCACTGCTAATAAGTGTCTTAGACTGTATTTGAACTCAGGTTCTTTTGACTCCAGAGCCAACATTCTGTCCACTGAGAAACCTAGTTGTCCCACTGAATATTATGCGTGCTTAATAAGTTTTTATTGACTGACTGACAGACAGACACTAGTTGTGTGGCTCTGTGGAAGTCACTTAATCTCTCTGTGCTCAATGAGGATGAATTGGAGAGGGCAAGGTCTAGAAATACAATTGTCCTTGGTAGAGGTAATAAGGTACTGATCTATGATGGAAGCCATGTTGTTGGAGAGAAGACATATATGAGGTACCTTTGGTGGTAGAATCAAAGATTTGGTATCTTATTAGATATGGAGAAGGAAAGGGAGTTGTGAACTGGGTATTGAGCTTATAAACATGGGTTCCTGGAAAGATAGTGATTCTCTCAACAGAATTAGCTAAACTTTAGAAAAGGGCAAGTTTAGGGGTTAAGTGAATTCTAGTTTTAGTATATTGAGTTACATCCAACTGGAGACATCCAGTAGGCAGTCAGAGTTGTAGGATTGGAGTAAAGGGGAAAGATTAAGGAAGGATATAGTATTTAGCTATGAGCAGCAAAGACAGTGAAACTCAATGAAACCAATAAAATTACTGAATGAAAAAGTTTACACAGAAAAGAAAAGAAGGCTCAGAATACAAACCTTAGTGGACATTCACATTGAGAGTGTGAGAGATGAATGGGGCAAAGCAAAGGATATGCAGAAGTGCCACAGCAGGCACAGAGAAGAGAGTATATGGGAGGAGAGACAAAAGCTGCAGAGATATCAAAACGATGAAGGCTGAGAAAAGGCCACTGGATTGAACAGTTAAGAGATTTTTGGTATCCTTGGAGAGAACAATTTTGTTACAGTGTAAGGGCTGGAAGCCAGATTACAATGACTTGAGAAGTGAGTGGGCTGAATTGGGAGATAGCAAGTGCTGATCATGTGTTCTAGAGGTTTGGCAGGAAAAAAATAATAGGAAAATAGGAAATTAGGAAAATAGCTTGAGGAGATGGTATGGTCAAGGGAAGAATTTAAAAGATGAACAGAACATATTTGCAGGCAGAAGGCAGGAAATATTGAAGATAAAAGAGAGAAGGAGAATGGTTGATGGGGTAAACTCCCAGAGGAGAAAGGAAAGTATGAAATTGAGGACATGAGTAGGATTAGTTAAACTAGAGACAAAAATTGCCTCAGGAACTGAGATTGAGGAGGGCTTGACAAAGATCCAGAAGGTAATAAGGGAGATGATGGGGTCATGATGGATGGTCTTGATTTTTTCAGTAAAATGGGAGTGGAAGTCATGTATTTCAGAAAAAAGTATTTAAGAACTAATGTTAAGTGCTTTTTGTTGAAAACAAGTTGAGAATGAGCATGTTATAGTGGGGAAAGTGCTAGATTTGGGTCAGAGGATCTGAGTTTAAGCCTTGACTGTGTCACTTACTATTTCTGTAACTTTGCTTAACATCTATGGGTCTCACTTAACTCATTTGGAAAATAAGGAGGTTGAATTGTAATATCCTTAAAGCCAATGATCCTTCAATGTTGGGTCAATTGAATAATAATAAAAGGACTTAGTGAAGCTGTGTGGACCTGGATGAAATGAGATTACATGAATTTAGAGTGGACCAAATCAATGCAGTTGCATAATTTCCTCTGAATACATTTGATCAGTTTAAGAATGGGAATTGAGATGTGAGATGTGGGTTGCATTCCAAGACAGGATTGTTTTGATGTTCTTAGCATTCTTTCAGAGAAGGGTCACTTTTTCTTTATGATTAAAGTTATTAATGATATCTTTTTCTTAATGATCCAAGTCCTTAAGAACAAGAAAGATCATGTTTTTGATAAAGTAAAGTAATGGTTAATTTGGCAATTTTGGTAGATTTAAAAAACTGCTTTAGTAGTAATACCAAAACAGTTTTTTTCCCCCAAAGTATTACAGTGCTTAAAAATTGAACAAATGTTCTGAGTAAAAAGACTATTGCTTTGTGAGGAAAAGGTTCATTTTTAGATTATTATTTAGGGGTGACTTCATGCTAAAAAGTAAAACTACTCACAACTTTATGTCCTAAAGTTACACTGGTTATTTTTTTAGTGACTCCACTTCAGTGGCAAAGTGATTTTTTTGAAGCTAAAAATAGGAAGAATCATTCTGAGCACAACAAAGCTTGGCTCAGAATTTCAAATCTGTTTGCTTTTCTACAACATTAAAAGATTAGGTTTTTTTCCTTACCCCCTTGAGACTTTAAAGCTAAAAGATAGCACTTTCAAATACAATGATGTGGATTGTAAATGGGAACTGACTGCTGATGGTGGAGGCTGGGAGATAATTTTTCTCCTAGGAGAGTAGAAGTCAATTTTTGAGGGTTGATTGTTCCTTACAGAATATTAAAAATGAAGAAAATTCAAGTTACACCGAAAAGTTAAAATATAAAATTTTAAAAAATTGTCAAAATAAAATAAAATGAAGGGTAGAAACAGTGAATAGATTTGATTCTTATTATCATATGTGGTGCTTTGCTCTTTGAAAGTGAAGCTCTTTCAACTTTGAACATCATTTCTCTGATATTGGGATGTCTGTTTTGGTTTCATGTTTTATTGTTGTTTTATTTTATTTCTATTTTTCTGCTTTAGTTTTAAAGCCATTCTAAGTAACCATAAGTAAACTATTATGATTTGAATAAGTACATTCTATTCCTGTAAAAAGACTGGTGAGAGGTGAATAGCTGCTTGTTGGTTTACCAACACCACCCCCTTGTGGTAACTGCTTGAATTTAATAATTTCATATATTTGGATTCTATGGTTTATAAACAAGTATTGCATTTAAAATGTGGAAGCTAGACATTTCTCCATTCTTCATAAGTTTCATAAATTTATATTTCCCATAAACTTCTAGGATCATGTTGAGGCTATAGCAGCTTGCACTAGCTACATGGAGTTTATTCTGTAATTGAGAACAGAAAAAATTCATCAGCAAGTATGACGAACATATCACTTTCTTATATGATCTAGATCTTTTGTTTCACATATCTCATCCTCACTAATACCATTTTTTGACTTCTTGTTATGTGGAAATTCTTGCTAATATGAATAAATCTTTGCTAACTTTCATTATACAATTTGTCCATTTTAATTATTTAAAAATTCTTATCACTTCAGACCAAATTTTTCTAATATGTAGAAATTTTATCCTTGATAGAAACAATACAAACATTTATTAAATGACTACTATGTCTAATGCAATTTGCTAAATAATGTAGGATATGCAAAAATAAGTATTATGATATTTCTTTTCTCCAGTAACTCACATTTTAGTGAGACAATCAATGAGGCATAGGAAAATCAAACATAGATTCAATCCAATGAGCAATTTTTATTTATTTATTTTTTGTTTGTTTATTAAACATTTTTTATTATTTTGTTTGTTTAATTTAATTTATTTATTTTTGTTTGTTTATTAAACATTTTTTATTATTTGTAATATAATATAATATAAAAATATTACAAAGTGAAATCTCTTCAGGAAGAAGCAAAGAGATGAACACATTTTTTATTATTTTTATTTACAGAACATATGAGTAATTCTTCTACATTAACCTTTGCAAAATTTTTTTTTGTTCAAATTTTTCCCCTCCTTCCCCCTATCCTCTCCCCTAGATGACAGGTAGTATAATACATGTTAAATATGTTAAAATATATGATAAATCCAATATATATATATATACACCTATCTATACAGTTATCTTGCTGCACAAGAAAAATCAGATCTAGAAAGAGAAAAAAAGATAACCTAAGAAGGAAAACAAAATGCAAGCAAATATTCACACAAAGTGTTAAAATGCTATGTTGTGGTCCACATTCAGTTCCCACTGGCCTCTCTCTGGGAGTTTATGACTATCTTCATCGCTGAACAATTGGAACTGTTTTGAATCACCTCATTGTTGAAGAGAACCATATCCATCAGAATTGATCATAGTATAGTCTTGTTGCCATGTATAATGATCTCCTGGTTCTGCTCATTTCACTTAGCATCAGTTCATGTAATTCTCTCCAGGCCTCTCAGAAATCATCCTGCTGATCATTTCTTACAGAATAATAATGTTCCATAATATTCATATACCATAATTTATTCAGCCATTCTCCAATTGATGGGCATCCATTCAGTTTCCAGTTTCTTTCCACTACAAAAAGGGCTGCCACAAACATTTTTGCACATGTGGGTCCCTTTCCCTCCTTTAAGATCCAATGAGTAATTTTTAAACACATGTTATGTGCAAAGACTGAAATATAGCTTGCTGTACTGGGTTAAATGATACTAGGAAATCGATGGAATTATTAAATTAAAAATATTTGTTAAGTGTCTACTTTGAGCTTACTACCTCACAATGTGAAGTGCTGCAAATATAAAGTAAAAAAAATAGAAGTCTTTATCTTCAAGGAGTTTACATTCCATTGATAAATTGGGGAGAGGCAGATTGAGGAGTGATGTAAAGAAAAAACTTTTTAACCATTAGAACTGTCCTAAAGAAGAATGGACTACTTTGGGAGGTAGGGAATTTCTCCTCACTGCAGATCTTTAAGAAGGAATTGTATTGCTGTTTATCATAGAGAGGATTCTCAGTTGATGGTCTATGAGCTTCCTTAACTTGGACATTTTGTGATTCTGTGAAATACTCTTTCTTGTAAAAAAACAAAACAAAACAAAACAAAACAAAACATGGCAGATAGTTGTACCTACTATATTCCAGGCATAGAGCTAAACACTTAACAGGACAAGTACTTTTGATCCTTAGATCCCTTGAAGTAGATATTATTATTGTTCCTATATTTTAATTGAGGAAGCTGAAGCAAACAAAGGTTAAATGATTTTCCCAACATCCAACAACTAGTAAGTGTCTGAGGATAAATTTGAACTCAAGTCTTTCTGGCTTTAGGTCCAGTGCTCTAACCACTCTGCAACATAGCTGATTTCAGAATTAAGCCAATGCACATTTGAGGAATTAAACCTGTGGGAAGAAGTATAGTTTATATCTTACATGACATGGCCTATAAAGGATATTTAGTCCTTAGAATGGGATGTCAGGAATAGACCAGTAAATGGAATAACAGGGAAACTACCACTATTTTTTTTCTGTCTGAGTCAATATAAAAATATTACAAAGTGAAATCTCTTCAGGAAGAAGCAAAGAGATGAACACAGATATTTTCTTATTGAATTAAGATGCAAGATTCCAAAAAGAAAACTATGGAGGAATATGAAAAATTGGCTAATGATTGTTGCTAATTTTTAAAAAAGGTCAAATCTCTTCATTTTAAATATACTTTTAATATTGCAAATGAGAATAATTTCCAGTATATTCTCTTTCTATCTCTGTCTCTGTCTCTGTCTCTTTCTCTGTCTCTCTCTGTGTCTCTGTCTGTCTCTATTTCTATGTCTCTCTCTGTCACTGTCTCTGCCTCTCTGTCTCTGTCTCTGTCTATCTGCCTCTGTCTCTATCTCTGTCTCTGTCTCTCTCTCTCTTGCTGAAACTGAGCTCTGATCCAAAGACCCAATTACCAAGAGCATTCTGCTGAAACAATGCAGAATCAACTCTATCTCAATCTTGGCACATACCCCATATTTGACTAGCTCAGGTATGAGTCATTGCAATTTTCCCATTTAAAAAAAAGCTAATTTTAGGAGCAAAATGTCAGGGAGAGATGAAAATAAAAACCCTGCTTTCCCGGGCTTGGGGTTTTCTTTAAGTTGAGCTATGTTTGCTCCTTCCTGTCAAAGCAAGCCTCCCCACAGAAGCCTTTGTGAGGTATTTTGGTTTTTTGGTTTTGGTTGTGATCCTCTGAGATATAAAGGAAAGGTGGAAGAAGAATGTTTTGGTTGCTCTTTTCCTTAACCTCAGATGTAACTAAAATTCTTCTACCTAGGGTGTTGATGACCTTCTCAGAAAGCTGATCTGACAAAAGTATTCCCTATTTTGTTGGTTTGACTTTCTTTTTCAATTTACTTTGTATCAGCAGTCATGACAGATGATGAATAAGAAGCAGCTATGACTCTCCAAAGGGATTACTATTGGTCTGAAAGTGATACCATTGGTCAGTGGAACTGATCCCAGAAGTGAGATGATGTGCTTTTATTCTCTGCTTCACTATTTTAAATAGCACAGAATAGATGAGGTTCCTTAGTCTAGCTCCTCACAAGACTACTCCTCAACCATCCAGAATGGCTAGTGATTATTTCCCTTATTTAAGATTTCTAATGAAGGGGGAAGCTATAACATTCCTTGAGCACATATTTAGTATGTGAAGAACCTTTTAGCTCAAAAAATATTATGTAAGCCTAATTTATCTCCCTCCTGATGGTCTTGATGGAATATATAGGTGGTGTTGTGGATAAAGTTCCAGGCTTGGGATCAGGAAGACTCATTCTTCCTGAGTTCAAATCTAGCCTCAGATACTTATTAGTTTTGCAATCCTGGGCAAGTAACTTAACTCTGTTTGCCTCAGTTTCCTCATTTGCAAAATGAACTAGAAAAGGAAATGATAAATCACTATTATCTCTGCCAAAAAAAACCACACCAAAAAACCAAACCAAAACAAAAAACACCAGTCAGATGTGATTGAAAACAACTGAGCAACAAGATGCTGTTGAAGGCAATTTCCTTATTTATTGTACTCAGTACAAATGTATTATAGACATTTATTGTCCTTTCATGTATCCAAAAACTTTACTTCTTGGTCTTTTCTGTCATTGATTCATTCAACAAATGTATTGTCTGCTCTGATGGCTGCCAGTAAGAAACAAAATTGAGCTAAGCCATAGTGCCTGTCCTCAAGGATGTCCAATATGGAGAAAAGAAATAAAGATAACTAACATAAAATATGATATAAGTGTATCACAGAGGTGCAAAACAAAGCACTTTATGAGATTCAAGGAGAAATCAGAGAGACCAAAGAGAGGTGGAATTTGGCTTGGTCTTAAAAGAATGGATAAGCAGCTTAACAGGTAAAAGCAGAGGGATATTTAGGTATAGGAAAAGACATGAATAAAGTCATAGAGATTGGAAAGCATAAGATATGTTTGAGGACACACGAATTTGTCTGGAACATAGAAAGCACAGAGGAGAATAATTTGGAATAAGGGCTGAAAGATATGAAAAAGTTTGAATATAGAAGTCCTTGAATGCCAGAATGAAGAGTGTAATTTACTTAAGAGGCATTTTAGGGGAACACCTAAGGGTTTTAAGCAGAGCAATTACATGTCCAAGTAAGATTTTGGTGATGGTATGAAGGATGCATCTAAGGAAGGAGAAAGTAGGGTTATTGAAAACTCATTTGTTGTTATTCAGTTACTTTAGGTGGTATCTGACTCTTTGTGACCCATTTGGGGTTTTCTTGACAAAGATACTGAAGTGGTTTGCCATTTCCTCTTCCAGTGAATTTTATAGATGAGGAAATTGGGGAAAAACAGGCTTAAATAATTTGCCCAGGATCACACAGCTAGTGTTTAAGGCCAGATTTGAACTCAAGAAGATGAGTCTTTATGACTTGTGCCACTCTTGTCTATTGAGCTACCTAGCATTCCCCAGGGTAGAACCATCTTGTTAATCTAAGCAGCTGTTAATGATAGTTTGAACTTGGGTATTAATCAATCTAATAAGGAGGTAGCGTAATACTAGTCCCTTGAGCTTTTTGGTACATTTCTTGTCAGCTGATAGAAACAGACAAGAAAAACTGTTAACATCTTATTTCTATGTTTTCCATTTCAATTTGTACCCAGATGCAAAATCATCAGAGGGATATTTTAGTTGGGTCACAGAATAGCAGCACTGATCCTGAACAGGTCCAGTGAACATTCACTGGTATGCTGGCATTGTTAAAATCTGACCATAAAATCACTCAGTCTTAGTCAGAAGAGTCTGCAAAGGCAGTAGAGCCATACTTGGAGAGAAATAATTGCTAAATCATCCCCTAAAGCATTTATCTAGCATTCACTGTTAGATATTTGTCAATTAAATGTTCAAGTTCTTCTGTAGGTGGATCTCTGTAAATGCTCTATACAATACTGTTTGTAAGTGTTCCTAGACCCTAACTCTGTCTGCTAATCCTTTCACCCCAGGGCCAGTCAGCAAAGTTCTTACTGATCTCCTGTCCTTGTAAAACCAATTAATCAGCAGCTTCTTTTCCAGTTTTCCAATTTTTTTCTCACCTGATTTCAACAGTGCCAAGGCATTTTGCCTGTTGGGTTTGATTTGGTTTTTATAAGACAAAGAAAGGTCAGGGAGATTTTCTGTCTTTGTAAACAGCTTTCCCTTACCCCCTAACATATTAAAGGTCAGCTAACTATTAAAGCCATGGAAGAAGAGAGAATCAGTATTCTGATACACTAAATATTTTCAGAAGAAAAAATTCCACAAAAAAAATACAATATCCAGCAAAGAAAGGGAATAAGCTGTTTTTTTTTTCAAAGAATACAAAGCAGAAATGCTCTTTTAAACAAGGAAGTTTCATCTTGCCAACTACTGAGAAGATCTCAGAAGAGTTACTGTGATTAATTTTGAAATAGAGAATTGATGAATCATTTTTCTATGACTGTTTATCCTTAAATATTTTCTCTGAAATGTATGGGAAATAGATATCCATCCAGCTTTATTTTCAGAGTGATGACTATTTCCCATATATTTCACAAAAAAAGTTTAATGATAAATATTCCTTGTGATTAAGAGGCAAGAGAAATAATATTTCTCAAATGAAGGAGAATAATCTTCCATTTTTCTGATCTTGCTTTATTTAGAAAAACATTGGATTTGGAGTTAAGAGGCTTGTTTGAACTCTAGTTCTACTGTTTAGTTCTTGCATAAAAATGGGGAAGCCAGCCACCTATTGTCTCTAGCCTTAGTTTTCTCATCTATTTAAAAAAAGCATATTGGGCTAAATAATCATTAGGTTTCTGTATAGCTTGAAATCATATAAGTCCTATGACATTTTGAGTTCTAGATTACTATGAATCAGAAATGAAGTGTTATAGGAATAAAAGACATTTAATATGCTTTACATTTGGAGGCTTAAGAGAAGATAGTGCCAACAGAATCCAAAGTATCTTAGCTCTAATACATACTAAATGGTTTTTTCAACATAAAATGGTACCTCTGGCTTCCTTCAGGTCCTAGTGAGAAACATACCTTTTGTAGGAAACTTTTTCCTCTCCTCCTTAATGCTATTTCCATCCCTCTGAAATTATTTACAATTTATCATATATATATATATGCATGTACATATGTATATAATTATTTGTATGTTGCTTTCCCCATTGGACAGTGAGATCAGAAACTGAGTTTTGTCATTTCTTTGTATTTTCAGTGTTTAACACAGTGTTTGGTAGGTACATAGTAGGGGCTTAACAAATGCTCATTCATTTCACCTTATAACATTTGCATTCTCTCTCCAAAGGGTGGTTGTGGACAAAACACTTCTAAAACTGGGAGAAATATGAGTTCATAATTCATCATTGAGGGACATAATAATTGTGAAGAGGATACCCACTTTTCTCATTACTTCCAGTAAAAACTGCCGATGAACTATCACCAACAGGCACATAATTACAGGATCAGGAGTGGGAGTACCCATTTCTTGTCCCAGACCAATGGTCTTGTTTCCAGCTCAGCCTTAACAGCCATTATGCAGGGAAGCAACTCTGTGAAGAAGAGGCCAACCAGCCCTATCAAATGCCAACCAACTGTCATTTGTAGGGCAGCCTAATCAGCCAAATTCCCTTCAGATCCTGATGGAAATAGCCCAGGAACCCTGAAATCAAGACTTTTGAGAATAACAATGCTTTCAGCTCAATGTCTATAACCCTCTTTCTGGAAATGTAATTCCCAGGTGAATGGAAACTGACAACTGCTATATGTGCTACAGTCATGTCAATGGAAGACTCAGAAAAAGAAAGTTTTTACTGAAGTCCTTGGAATTTCCAAAGTCTTCAACATCAGAGACTGATATGATTTTATCAGTGGAAATGTAATTAATGAAGAAATGTTACCAGCTGCTTTGTTTATTATACCCTAAAGACCAGGGGACTTTCTCATCTTTTGGCTGAAACCTTCCATGTATGTTGTCTCCCCAGTTGGAATATGAGATACAGAACTGTTTTTTTTTAATTTTTTTTTTATTTGTGTCTTTAGTGTATGCTTAGCACAATGCTTTGCACATAGTAAGTACTTAATAAATACTTCATTCATAGGGAAACAGGATCATAGATTAAGAGCTGGAAAAGACTTTTGCAGCTGAAAAGAAAGCCTTTATTTGCCGGATGAAAAGATTGAGACTGTGTGTAGGATTTGAATACAAGTTTCTTTGACTCTAAACCTAGCACATTATTCATCATGGCACCTTTCTACCTCTAATAATATTTACAGTAATATTATTTTATTAATAAATGTGCTTTGGATTATGTATTTGGCTTGGAATATTTATTGTGTCACCATCAGCAAGTCATTTACCTTTCTGGAAGTCAGACAACTCTCTGACTTTTTAAGTGGGAGTTCCTACATAAGTGAAAAAATAGGTCCCAGATAGTTATTAATACATCATCTAGATGAGGGTATATTTAATGGCTGCCTTTGCTTCACAACCTCTTAGCCTTGACCCATTTGGTTCAGTAGTCTTGCTCAACCAGTGGGACAGAGTAGAATTTTCTATCAATAAGACTAAATGTGAAATGGTTCCTTACCAACCCAAGCTATTCACATTTAAATAAGATACAATATCCCAGCAGGGCTTTGTAAGGTGGAAAACAACCTAGTTTCTTACCCTAGAGTTAATCTTATTCTTGGGCAGCATGTAAGAACTGTTGCAAAAGCTTTTGTCATTGTAAAATGAATGCCTCTAGTTTGCCTTTAAGCTACTCTTTGCCAGTTTTAAGATCAGGAAAAAAATTCTAGCTTTTAAATCTAGAATTAAAAAGGCAGGGGATCTTTTCCTAGGGGTCATGTGAATTTTGAATTGGTTTAAGCTCATATGTCACGGCAGATATAACTAATTTTAAAATATTTTCTCTGGTAAGGAAAGTAATAGTCTAAAATGAAAAGATCACTAGACTTTGCATTAAAGAACCTGGGTTCTTCAAACAGGTATTAGTTGGGTAACCCCTGGAGCCCCAACTTTGATGAACCTGTTTCTTTTTTTCTGCAAAATAAGATCTTATCTCTCTTTCTTTTTTCTTTTCCTTCCTTCCTTCCTTCCTTCCTTCCTTCCTTCCTTCCTTCCTTCCTTCCTTCCTTCCTTCCTTCCTTCCTTCCTTCCTTCCTTCCTTTTTTTTTCTTTTCTTTTTTTTTTTTTTTTTGCTGAGGCAATTGGGGTTAAGTGACTTGCCCAGGGCCACACAGCTAGGAAGTGTTAAATGAGTGAAATCAAATTTGAACTCAGGCCCTCCTGACTTCAGGGCTGGTGCTCTATCCACTGAGCCACCCAGCTGCCCCAGGAGATCTTATTTCACAGTATTGTTGTTTTGGGGTAAGTGCTTTGTTACTTGTGAAGCACCATGTAATCAGAAGCCATGACTATTTTGGGGGGGGGGACTTCCAAAAAATCTAAATTCAGTAATTATACATATGTGAACAGTTCAGTTATTATTATACTCCATAGGAATAATATTTACTATTCATATTACTCTGGACTTCAACGTCTTGGCTATCATGCCAAGCAATTCTTAAAAGATACAGGCTACACTCCCACATCTATTTACTATGGGCTTCATTTCTTTTTTCATAAAAAATGATTAAACTCTTATAGTATACAAAGTGCTTTACAAATATTACTTCTTTTGAGCCTCACAACAGCCTCAAGAGGTAGATGCTATTATTATCCCTTTATAGTTGAGGAAACTGAGACAAACAAAGCTTAAGTGACTTCACAGTTAAAAAATGTCTGAGTTTGGGTCTTCCTGCATTTAGGTCTAGCGCTCTCTCTACTGTGACATCCAGCTGCCCTGAGGCATCAGCTTCACAGTCACAGATCTCCTTGCTCTTTTCATTAGAATTTCCTGCAAACAGTAAACTTTCTAAGTCATCCCACACATCTTTTAAATGAAGATCTCAGAACATAGACATTTCACACTATCTTCTTTAGACATGGATTAATTGTGTCTAAAAAAAAATCTTTACTGGCTCCTTGTTGGCTTTTGAGTCAAGTAAAATCATCAGATATGCCTAGTATTATGCCAGTGTTAAGCACTGGGGATACAAAGACAAAATTATATACAATTCAGAATCTTTGGCCTAGAATTCAAAGACTTCACAATCAGAAGCCATTCTGCTTTCCCAGTCTTTAACTCAACCCACCATTTAATTTTCCTTCCTTTCAAACTGGACAATTCTTGAGTCAATTCCCCACTTTCCCCATGCACTAGTTCCTTTTTTGTTCCCTTGCCCTTTTTTCTTTGGTTATGCTTTTTCCTTTGTTGGAATATCCTTCTCACCCCTTTTTGCCTACTATTCCTACTAATCTTTTGTAAAAGAATTAAAATACAACCTTCTTTATGAAGTCTTTACTGATCCTGCCATTATTCAGTTAACTGGGTAAGCAAATATTTATAGCTAGCCTAGCAAATGAATTGCTAGTAAGTGTGATTTAGATACTGTTTTTATTGCTTGAAAAAGAATAGAATCTTTAGGTAGTTCAACTAATCAGTGAATTCTAATAAATAAGGAGACAGTTAATGTGTTTCTTTTTTGTTTTTATACCTTTAGTTCCTTGTTCATAGTAGGTGATTAGTTTTAAAAATTGAATTGTTTGATGAAAGCAAATACTTTATTTGAGCTCTACTAAGTTTTGGAGTAAGTGCTTCATTATCTATGAAGCAACATGCAATCAAAGCAATAACAATTTGGGGGGGCCTTCTAAAAGATATCTAAAATCTAGTAATTACAAAAATGTGAAGTAACCATGTTACTGATGTGGATTATGATGTGGTGTTTGGCACCAAATGAAGTGGTTCAAGGATCAAAATGATGCGGGTGATGTAGACACCAGATGATGGGGGGCACTAAAAGTTGGCGTTAGGTCATGTGAAGAATTTACAGTGGCCATTCTCTTTGGCAAAAGGTGGATTTATTTAGGGGAAGAGGCTACCGACAAAATGAAGGGATATAATAGACACCAAGAATGGTAAATATGAAATAGAGTTGGGATAGTATATGAAAGAAAAGTTCTTTAGTGAAGCTCATAATTACCCAGTAGAAAGGGAGCATCCATGAGGTTGGGGCATACCTTTACCTGGCAGACTAAATCCTGAAAGGGACTTAGCCCCCTAAATGAATGAGTTAGCTGTAAAGAGAAGTGGAGTTGGAAAGCGTAGTGGAGTTAGGGAAGATACCACATGGCATGGAGGAAAAGAAAGGGGAAAGTCACCATGAGGCAGAGTGAATGGCAGACTGACCCAGAGAAAGGCAGCTGTCATGGGGATAGTCCATAAGTAGATTTTATAAGGCAAATTTAACCTCAGGGACATGACTGGGATTTCTGACAGGGCATGGAAGTGAGACTGCTCCAGATCTCTGCAGAGGGTGGGTCTCAGGGGTGTGACATAACTTGGATTTCATTCTAGATGACCTTCCCAGACCATGGAACTAAACTGATCTCTGGCA
Source organism: Myrmecobius fasciatus (assembly GCA_023553655.1). Taxonomy (NCBI): domain Eukaryota; kingdom Metazoa; phylum Chordata; class Mammalia; order Dasyuromorphia; family Myrmecobiidae; genus Myrmecobius; species Myrmecobius fasciatus. Next base: position 160,366 of record JAJPUD010001739.1, on the reverse strand, counting down.
GAGCTTCTCCCTGTCTGCCTCAGGAATCAGTCCCTCTGCGACCACATTTAACGTAGAAGACCTCATCATTTACCATGAAGAAAACACTGTGCACACCACCGGGCCAAGGACAGATGCAGAACCCCAGCAGACTTTCATCCATTAATTTGTACTTCTTAGGTTTAGTTGGTTAAACAGTTGGGAACCTATATAATCAAACTATTTATTCAGAATACATCTATAGAGTAGTGGAATGAGCTCTGAACTTGGAAGATATGAGATTTGAAAAGTGAGGAAAATGGTGACAGTGGACATTGGCCAATATTTGAGAAGAAAGCGCACGAATAATTATTCAGTTTTTCCCTTCAGAAATGCAGTTGCATATTGATAACTGCGTCCATCAATCCATGAAGATTGATGGAGGATGCCTATGCTATTGCTTTTCTTAGATTTTCCAGGAAAAGCCTGGGATGGCTACTTGGACAGAAGAAAAGAATGAGGAAGAATGGACTTAGATGTGAAGTCAAAGCAGCTAAGTCTCAAGGAGAGCAGGATAGTAACTGTAATAATACCCCTGAAAACTGTGCCAGCCTATCTTTTTTACTAGGACTGCTTTTATCTAGTAGGTAAATTGGAGACAGACAAACAATTGTCTGTTTGTCTTGAAAGGAAAAAAAAGATAACAAGGCAGGTTAGGCTTCTTTGTGGAAAAAAAAAACAAACACAGCTAGCTGCAGGATCTGCTGTTTCTGGGTTGCTTGTGTGCATCTGTCCCTAGGAAAGTCTTTTTGAACTTATTTCTAAATCAATCCCAGTCTCAACCCTTCCCAACCATATATGTATATTTATAAGTAGATATATATATGTATACAAACATATGCAAATATATGTGTGTATGTAAATTTTTGTGTGCATATATGTGTACATATACATGTAATTAGCATGAAAGAAAATAGCAATTTAGAAAAAACAACCAATACACTATGTCTAACAGCATATACAATATTTCACACACATAGTCTTTCACTTCTGTGGTTATAGGAATGAGTACATTTTCTCTTTGATCCTCTGGGGCCAAGCTCAGTCATTACAATCACACCAATGTAGTTTTCTTTGTTGTTGTTCCAGTTATATTGTTGTGATAGTAGATACTGATATTCTAATTGTGCTCACTTCACTTTGTATCAGTTCATGTAATTCTCTCCATGGTTCTCTGAATAATTTATCATTTTATACTACAGTAATATTTCATAATTTTCCTACAATTTTCCCTCTATTTCTCAACTGATGGGTATCTACTTTGTTTCCAAATTTTTGCTACTACAAAAAAGTCTTGCCATGAATATTTTGATGTTGATGGGTTGCTTCTTTCTATCTTCAACTTTCTTGAAGTATATATTCAGCAGTGGGATTTAATGCAATATAAATGCCCTAGAAGAAAACGTCAATATTTTGTTTTTTATTTTTTTATTTTTTTATTTTTTTATTTTTTTGCTTTTTGCTGAGGCAATTGGGGTTAAGTGACTTGCCCAGGGTCACACAGCTAGGAAGTGTCTGAGACCAGATTTGAACTCAGGTCCTCCTGACTTCAGGGCTGGTGCTCTAACCACTACGCCACCTAGCTGCCCCAGAAAACGTCAATATTTTGGATGGACACCATAGAAATTTATGTGAGGACACATAGATAAGAGCCTGTTTAGTACAGCAGTCCTATATTATCTCTATAATTATTAGTATGGAAGTATAACATATCACTTACCCTATGTTCCTCCCTTGTCCAAAGATATCTTATACAAGAATATCTTAAAGAAGAATATAGCATCATATAAAAAGATAATAAAATCCGTAGCCAGGTTAGTGATGCTTGTATGTCACCATATAAGAACTTCCATGTTATATTGGAAAACATCCCTATAGTTCCAATGGATTTGGTTTAGGCAGTGGTCCCCTAATCACTTTTGAATGGAATCATCATTTATTCCAATTATTGGAAACTTGTGACTCATGTCTGATGGCATGTTCACTCAGTGTTCTCAACATTCAGGAGCTGGATATATGCCTTATACCATATGATATATTCCTTAAATATCACTTCTTTTCTGTACTGTATATCAGTCAGTCACTTCTTCCATCTAGACAAGCTCATACAAAGTTAGAGTTTTGAAAAGGATGAAGAGGTTCTCATAATTGAACTGTGATTTGCTCCATCAGGTGCAATATTAACATCAATGAAATTGTGGAGTCATTGAATGATCAATTTGTAGTTTAGGGCCAAAGTTATTCATGGAAAACTCTGAAATTAGAATGGAATTTGTAGGGGAAAATATAATTTGAATTACATAATTTCATTTTATACCACTTTTTTAAAAAAAGAAAAATACATAATTTAAAGCAAAGTCAAGCTTTCATTGTATTATAAAGCTTTTTATGGCAAATAATCTTAATTTGATTATGAAGTTAAACTGATTTTTATGAAACAACAGAATCAGAAAATAAGCCACTTGTCCAGAGACATTAGTGATCATTTGTTCTACTTCTCCCTCCCCTTTTTTCCTACTTATGGAGAAACTGAGGCTTATAGAAATTCATTGATTTGCATGTAGTTCAAAGTGCTTTGATGTGATAAGGTTATCTAGGCAGATAATTTCAGAGATATAACTAGTCCTTTCCTCATATTCAAAAATTTATTTCTGATTCTTAAAATTCTCTCATAGGAATAACTAAATCAACTTTTCATAGCATGGCAACATAATTCCCATCTTTCTTTTTGTTCCGGCTCATTCATCTCATTCTATAGTTATATTGAGAGCACTGGGTTATAAGTATCAGTTCATGACTAGAAGGAGAGAGACTATGATCTTCATGTAGATAAAATTCATTCTTAGGGTCCTAATTGCTGGTCAAAAATCTTATTCCTGGATTCTCTGCCTGATGGTCTGTCTCTCTCTCTGATTAACTCTGCCTCTGTCTCAGTGTCTCAATGATAATTACTTTCATTCCTGGAAATGCCATGTCAATCAATTGCCCTATGACTTCAATCATCATTCCTATGACTTCCCTTTTTAACACCTCTCTGAGGCCACCAGTCCTCTAATTAATTTGTTTTGCTCTATTAGAATGTAAGCTCCTTGAGGCCAGGGATATCTTTACTCCTATTAATATCTCCAGTATTTAGTATAAGTCCAATATAACTGCTTGATATATATCCAGTATAAGTAATAAATACTTTTTCATTTATTCATTCATCTATCCCTCACCTGGCATTTTTAAATTCAAATTATCTGAGAGGCAGAAAATATGAACTATGTGAAACTTTTGTGACAATGTTCTTCTGGGGAGATGAGAAATCATGGCAGCATGAAAGTATATGGAAAGAGGGAAGGAAAAGGAGAAGAAAAGAAAGGTTTAGGATTACATGGAAAGCTTTACCATCTTAACAATTTTGCTCAGAAAAAGTTCTTTTGCTATTGAATTTTATAATGTGTTTATGAGTTCCATTAAAAATGTAGGAGGTAATGACTTATAGAAAAATAATAATGATGACCAATAGATGTAAACTCCTTCCAATATTCCTCATTTGCTTTTAATTTAAAACAATAATTTCTTACTGCACTTTTGTTGAATGTGGGCTTAATAAATTGCAATGTTATAGTAGGAAGCTTTTAGTACATTATTCTTGTTTAATATTAGGAGTTCTAAGCATATAAACACTAACAGTTTAACCTAATGAATTTATTTATAGCAGCCAAATGGTACTAAAAACTCACAGTTGAATAAAGAAATTTCAGCATGTTGCCCTGAAAAAAATCTTATTTTAATGAGTAGATACAGCTTAGTTATAGATATAATCCACTATGAATATACAGGCATTACCAGGAACCTCTTTTGGAATCTATCATCATTTCAGCAAAGTTTGGCTTGTTAAGTGGAAATTCTGTGTTCAGACAATTTTAAGCATTAATGAGCTGTTAGGAATTTTAAGGTATAAGTAGGATGGCTGTGTGCCTTGGAAACTGATTCATTAGCCTTCTCCTTGGTTCTTCTATATTTAACTCATTTTTCATTCAGTTATTTAATAAACATTTATTAAGTCACAACTATGTGTAAGGTACCATAATAGGTATTGATAGGAGAAACAAAGATTAGACTTGTTCCCTGCCTTCAGGGATGAATGGTGAGGATAAGCATTTTTATAGTGCTTACTATTTATTGGGTATGGTGCTAAGTGCCTGACAAATATTATCTCATTTAATATTCCTAATAACACTGTGAGGTTGATGTTGTTTTATCCTTGTTTTACAGTTGAAGACACTGATGTAAACAGAAGTTAAGCAACTTGTCTTGCATTATAAAGCTAGTAGTGAATGAAGTTACATTTGAACTCTGGTCTTGTTGACTCCAGGCCCACCAGCCTAGTCACTTGCTGCTTTTAAGGAACTAACAATCTAGTGGAGATGATAAAATATGCACATAAATGGCAGGTAAATGGTACAGTTTTTACAACTAGAGCCCCAGGAAAACTGTGTTTGAGAACTTAAAATGACCCTTCAATCCCAAACCCCTTTTACACACCTAAAAGACCTTTGTTTCCTTTCCTCCTGCATAACAGCAGCAGAAATCTCATGCAAGACTTCTATCTCCCTGCCTTTGATATGTCCCTTTAACAAACAGTTGCAAATATGTCAGATAAAGAAGCAGGTTAACCTGTTTGTTGATTTCTTTAGACCTTATAAAAACCCTATGTCCTTTTGTTCAGGCTTTGCAATATGGATACTGATCTTGTGTGGCCAAAGTTGACTTTAATAAATTCTCCAATTAAATATTAATGTTTCTCAATTTGTCTCTATATCTTGACATAACACAGTGAGTAGAAAATGCTGGGTCTTGAGTCAGGAAGAACTGGAGTCAGAAAGGAGTCCAAATCTGCCTCTTTAGCAGGGTGGTCCTGGAAAAGTCTCTTAAATTTTGTTTGTCTCATTTAAAAAAATACTGATGCTAATTAATTAGTAGATACTAATAGTATCCACCTCCCAGAGTTCTTATGAGGAAAAAATGACATCATAAATGTGATATGATTTGTAGACTTTGTAGTGCTACATGATGCTATTTTTATTATTTATATAGTACAAAAGTGCATAAATGACTTTGTATGAATTCATATGAGAGACTCATTAACACTGGGGAAAACTGATGACAATTTAATGGAGGTTTTGGTATTTGAGTAAGGACTCGAAGAGCAGGTATAGGCAAAGAATATTATAGGTTAGGAAACAGTAAAAGAAAGTGCAAAGGCAGGAAAATTACTGAATGTGTTGGGAGAAACAGTATTTTAATTTGACTGGATTGTAGGGAAGTTGAAAAATTATCTTTCTAAAAAATTAATATGTATCCACAAACTCTCTGCTCTGCAACTGTGACCTAGAATTGCCTATGGGTAATAGAGTTGCCAAATCGCACCAATCATGCTCCCAGAGTCAAGGTCTCTGTAATCTCTTTCTGACCAGTTGTCTAACCTTTACCATCTCTGGTCTGAGAACTCTAGGGAAGCTGCTGTTGCTGCTGCTGCTGTAGCTTTTCCCCAAGCCCACTGCTGGCATTTGCTGCCAGGCCCAGTGTCACAGACCTCTCCTGCCTAGCTCCTAAGTTTTCTTGGGCTGGTAAAATATCTCACCCTGACCTTTTATTGGCTCTGCTGCTCCAGAATTCAATTGAAGCTGTATTTTAAAGTTATTTAGAGAGAAATGTTGGGGAGAGTTCAGTTGGGTTGCTGCCTTTCTCTAACATCTTTTAAACTTCTGTACTGTAGAGTTTAACACTCCCTTTCTTCAAAATCTCAGTAGTCACCATAGCCTGCTATTATTATAAAGAGTGAAAAGACAATTTATAGAGTTGATTTGAAACACAGTTGATTTGAATTAGGAAATTAAATAACAGAAGTAATTATGGTATATAGTCATATATCTACCTTCTTTTTTCTTCTGTTCTATCATTCCTATTACCTGTAGTATAATATCTAAACTCATCTGTTTAGTGCTTACAGTCCTCCACTTTGTGACTCCTGTCTCTGTCCTCTCTCCCTCACACATTCTATTTAGAGAGAGAAAGAATTTAAAAAAAATTTATTTGGGGGGCAGCTAGGTGGTGCAGTGGATAGAGCACCAGCCCTGAAGTCAGGAGGACCTGAATTCAAATCTGGTCTCAGACGCTTAACATTCCCTAGCTGTGTGACCCTGGGCAAGTTATTTTACCCCAATTGCCTCAGCAAAAAAAAGTAAAAAAAAATTTTTTATTTGTAATTTCTGGAATAAAACAAGCATTTCCATAACATAGTAAAATAAAAAAGATTGTACATTAAACTCCAGACTATGTATAACTTGCTATTCCTTTCAAGTATACAATAAAATTATCATGTAAATTTCTTTTTTTCCCTTTTTTTTCCTCTACACCCCCACTTTAGAGATGATTACCATTATACACAAATACACATATATTTGTGTGCATGCATATATGTAAATAAAATATTCACACAAATACATGCATATATATGTGTATATATATGTATACATATACACATAATTATTTTGTAGATACTTCTATTTATCAATTCTTTCTCTGTATGCAGATAGCATCTTTCCCCACAAGTCTTTTATAGTTAATTTGGATATTTGTAATGTATAAAATAAGTTATTCACTCAAAGACATGCTTAAAATAATGTTACTGTTACTGTATATAATGGTCTCTTGTCTATGCTTGATTTGCTCTTCATTATTTCATGAAAGTCTTTCCAGGTTTTTCTAAACTTATTGAGTTTATTTCTTACAGTACAGTAGTATTCCATCACAATCATATACAACTTGTTCAGTCATTCCCCAATAGATGGGCATTCCTGCAATTTCTCTAATCAGCCTTAGAAATAGACCAGGTAGTGGTATTACTGAGTCAAAGGATACAAGTAGTCTACTAACTCTTTGGGCATGATTCCAGACTGTTCTCCAAAATGGTTGGATTATTTTATAATTCCACCAGCAATGGATTAGTGTCTCAATTTTTCCACATCCTCTCTATCATTTCCTTTCCTTTCCTTTTTTTTTTAAATCATTTTAGCCTATGTGGCAGATATAAAATGATGTCTTAGGTGTTTTTGTTGTTGTTTATTTGTTGTTGTTTTTTGTTTCATTTTGCTGAGACAATTGGGGTCAAGTGACTTGCCCAAGGTCACACAGCTAGGAAGTGTTAAGTGTCTGAGACCAGATTTGAACTCAGGTCCTCCTGATTTCAGGACTAGTGCTTTAATCCACTATGTCACCTAGCTGCTCCGTCTTAGGTTTTTTTAAATCTGCATTTCTCTAATCAATAATGATTTAGGGCTTTTTAAATATGACTATAAATTGTTTTGGTTTCTTCATAGGAAAACTGCCAGTTCATATCCTTTGACCATTTATTAATTGGGAAGTCACTAATTTGACAAAGTTATTTTTCCTATATTTTACATATGATGTCTTTATCTGACAAACTGTCTATAAAATTTCCTTCCCTCCTAATTTTTACTTTTCTTCCAATCTTGGCTAAATTTGTTTTATTTGGAAAAAAAAATCTTATATCTCTGTAATTTAACGTAATAGATATCATGCATTTTACACCTAATTTTGCTCTTGTTTATTCATATCCATATGTCTAAGTACTATGTTCCATGTTCTAATTTTTTTGTAATATTTCTCTTTATATCTAGGTCATGTATCCATTTTGACCTTATCTTGGACAATGGCGTAAGATATTGGTTTATGTTCAATTTCTGCTATACTATTTTTTAGTTTTCCCAACAATTTGTACCAAATAATGAATTCTTATCTTAAACTACTAATTTTTATACTTGTCAAACATAAGGTTATTATGTTTATTTGATATTGTATATTGTATTTCTACTCTATTGCATTGCTCTATCTTTCTATTTCTTAGTACTAGTACCAGATAATTTTGATAATTACTGCTTTATAAGACAGTTTAAGACTGAATGTTGCCAAACCTCATTCCTTTACACATTTTTTTTCATCTTTTTTGACATTGTTGACTTTTTGTTCTTCCAAAAAATATTTGTTATGATTTTTTTTCTAATTCAGTAAAACTTTTTTTTGGTAATTTAATTGGAATACATCAAATACACAAATTAGTTTAAATAAAATTATTATTTTTATTATATTGGCCCTGCCTGTCCATGAATAACTTATATCTTTTAAATTTCTTAAATATAATTTTATTTGTATAAATTTTAAAAATAATTATATATATATATAGTTCCTTGATTTGTTTTGTCAGGTGTATTCCAAGGTATTTTATACTGCCTAGAGTTATTTTAAATAAGATATTATTGTACTATCTCTTCATGAAGAATTTGGTTTGTGATATATAGAAATGCTAGTGATTTATGTGGATTTACTTTATATCTTGCTTCCTTCCTAAAATCATTAATAGTTTCAATGAACTTTCTAGTTGAATCTTTGGAATTTTTCAAGAATATCATCATATTGCCTGCAAAAAGAGAGTTTTATCATTTTATTTCCTATTCTGATTGCTTCAATTTCTTATTTTTCTCTTATTGCTATTGACTGTATTTCCAGTATAACATTGAATAATATTGGTGACAATGGGCATCCTTGTTTCACATATCTTCCTGGAAAAGCCTCCAGTTTATCTGTATTAGAAATAATGCTTAATAATGGTTTTAGATAAATACTTTTATCAATTTAAGAAAAAAATCCATTTTTGCCAGTTTTTCAAATTTTTTTAAATAGAAATAATGTTGAACTTTGTTATAAGCTTTTTCTGCATTTATTGAAATAATCATGTGATATTTAAAATTTTCTTTATTGATGTAATCAATTATTTTAATAGTTTCCCTTATACCTAGTATAAATCACAGTTGGTTATAATGTATATATAAACTTTGAAATATATTATGACTTTAGTATCCATATTCATTGAAAAGTGAGCTGTGTGACTAGAGATCCTCAAGATGTGGGGATACTAGGCAATGATCCACCAACTAGTGAGCAGGCCTTGGAGCAGAATCATCCCTAGGGGAGCAAGACAACAGATATGGAAATAGAGCTGGAAGCAAGACTCAGAAGAATCAAATGCTACATTTTCAATTCTACAAATCAGAACTTGATTTATTGTTTTGTTGATTATCTAGACCAAAGAAAGTAATGGAGAAAATGTTAATAATAATGCATATTAAACTTTAAAGCATGTTGTTTGTAAATTTTGGTGGGGAATGAGAGGAGAAAGATCTGGTTGTTAAATATTTAAAGAACACTATTGGTTAGAAGTGAAGTGAATTTTTGAGCCAAACTGCCCTGACTGCCTTTACTCACCATTCTACTTCTCACTTTAGTGGTCCAGTAGTCCTGGAATACTTTTCCTCTTTGTTTCTGTCTCCTGGAATCCTTCCCTGTTCAGCTCTAGTGATGCCAGTTACATGAAACTTTGCTTTATCACCCCGAGTTGTTAGTGCTTCTCTAAAATCCCTTCATAATTATCTTGTGTTGCATTTATACAATCCTATTGAGTAATTTTTTAGTTATAGCTGACTCTTCAATGATTCCATTTGGAATTTTGTTGGCAGAGATACTGGGGTGGATTGCCATTTCCTTCTCTAGCTCATTTTACAGATTAGGAACTGAAGCAAACGGAGTTAAGTGATTTGCCTAGGATCATATAAGTTAGTCAGTGTCCGAGGTTAGACTTGAATTTAGAAAGATGAGTTTTCCTGACTCCAGACCAGAAACCACCATGGTGTCCAACCCCTGCCCCTATTCACTGTATTCTATCAGGAAGACAAAACTTTTGAGGGCAGGGACAATTTCCTTTTTGTATTTGTATCCCTACTCCTTGGGGCAGCTTATTGTCACAATGGGTAGAGAACTGGGTTTAGAATCAGGAAGAACTGAGTTCAAATCCAAACTGAAACATTCCCCAGCTGTATAACTCTGGGCAAATGATTGTGTCATTTTCTACTACTGTAAAGTGGAACGAATAACAGCAACTGTTTCAATGGGTTGTTGTGAAGATAAAACAAGATAATATTTGTGAAGTGTTTAAAACACAGTGCCTGGCACAAAATAGACACTTAAATCCTTCTCTAATGCCTGGGAAATAGGAGGCATTTAATATATGCTTGTTGAAATAAATTCAGTTTAATTCATTATTCAAACACAAGTAGAACTGTCTGTTTCTTCCTGCTTTTTTCTTTAATGTCACCTAAAAATATTAACTGTCAAGACCCTGGGGTGGAAGGAACCAGCATACCCCCTTAAAAGCAGAAGCGGTGAGACAGGGATGCTACTGACTACGACACTTGTGGGAGGGTGGGGTCCTAGTTCAGAGGGGAAAGCTGAAGTAAAGCCAGAGGTACCATCCCCCACCCCAAGATTAGAGGTGCTCACACTAATAGTTTCATTTCAAAAGAAAATGAACAAAGAACAAGGAATCCAATCATAGAAACTTAGTATGGGAATATCAAAGACTGGAGTTCATCTTCAGAGCATTGTAAAGTAAAAATAGCTTCTTCAACCTCTATAGAGCAATGTAAAGGCCTACCTGTCCAGAAAGAATTTATAGAAGCCCCCTGGGGATTTGATATAGATACCACTAGTACTGTCTTTTCTTTTGTTGGAGGCCTTTTTCCACTCCCCAGACATAAGGTAAGCTATGTAAATTATCTTGAGAACTTTAAAGTACTATATAAATTCTATTGACTGTTGCGAAATGAGTTAGTGGAGATGGCAGCACTTTGAGAAGCATTCCTCCTGTAGCTATGTAAGGGATTACTCTCGTGATTAGAATAAATATCATGGACTTTCCCTTTTTGTTTAATGTGGTTTTAAGTTATTTAGTTCTTGAGTCTGTTAACTGTAGGGTTTTTGACTAGAACAATGATCTAATTGATATAAAGATCTCCCAATATAAAGAATGAAGAATTCTCTCTGTGTGTGTCTCTCTCTCACTGTCTCTCTCTCTTTCTCTTTTTCTATGTATATATATACATATATATACACACACATATACATATACCTATAAACAAACAAAAAATAAACAAACACTCCCCCCCCCCAAAAAAAAAAAATTCTTGCCAGGAAGACATCTTCCACTCCAGGGGAGAACAATCTTGTCACTGTTTCTCTAAAACATGTCCTATAAGGTGCAGGGATGGCAATGTATCCATGGGATGTACAACACACAGGAATGAAATTGTCTTTCCTCTGGTCAAATGGCATAAAATGGGGTTTTATGGCCCTTATTTCTGATGTTATAAGGTTACAGGCAGCAACCTTGGGAGAGTTTACACTCAATTTGATTTTTATTGTTTTACAAAATGGGAATTGTTTTCAGACAGTCAATAAAACTGCCTGTGAGCCTCCCTATCTAATGGATGTGGATGCCCCATTATGGTTTGTTATTTCAGTTTAACTGAAGGCCAGGCTTATTAGTAGTACTGGGGGAGCCAGCAACGTGGGACTTTTACCAGCCTTTGGCTAATTCTTTATCCTCGTCAGCACTAATGTTGTTACATATAACAGACTGTGGTCATTTTAAAAGGAAGGGGAAAATCCAAAGCCTCTCAAGTTTAAAATGTGTTGAAAATGAAAGCAACACAGGGAGGAGCTTGAAAGCTGAATGAATCCAAGCCCAGTGGAAATAGGAACTATAAATGGAAACATGCCTGAAGTAGAGGCTCAGCAATGAAATGTTCCAAGAAGTAATAGGAGCACTAACCTAGAAGGCAAAGGGAATTCCCATGGAAGAGATCAATCAAATCATAAAACAGGAAAAAAATGATTGAGACCAAACATTTTACGGGTTTCAGGATAGAGAGTATGATCATTTTTTTTCTTTTTTGTTAAAAACACACACCCACACCCACACATATACACACAATTCAAAAACTCCCAACTCTTAATAGAAGGGAATATTTAGTGGAGCATGCAAAATAGCAACAACATTTTCTTAAGCATAGCCATAACAAGATTTTAGAGTAGCAAAGGACTTTAGAGATAATCTAATCCAACTATCTTATTTTCACATAAAAAAACCCTGAGACCTAGAAACATGGGATTTTCCTATCACTTTATGAATTAAAGACAATGTGATCTATCTTCTATTTATACCTTAACTTATTTTAATACTAAAATGATTTTCTATTCTCTTAGCACATACCAACAAGAAGCATAGGGAAGTGTCTGCTGAAAGGGAAGAAGGAGGGATCTTGAAACTATATTGCTTGTTAAAATTTAAATGATAAAAATCTAGAATTAATTCTATAAAGATGACATGTAATATTTATTGTGGGATAAATGAAATTTGAAGAAAATTGATTTTTCTGATAGACTCCCCCCCTCCCTTAAGTAGGAGATTACTGCTGGAGAAGTAAAACTAAGGAAATTGATATTTCTAAAACTTTAATCTTTTTTTTTTTTTTTGGTCCTCCATATGATTTTATTTAGCTTTGATTACTACTACCTCAAGCCTTTTACTTACGAATAAATGTTTGAGAAAATGTTAAATTCATGTCTTACTTAGTAACTTATAATTCTTATCCTTAGCCTATCCTACTGCTTCAATCCATATTCAGTCTCCACAATTCTCTTTCTGTATGTGGATGGCATTTTCTATCCCAAGTCTAATAGACTTGCCTTGAATTATTGCATTGTTGAAAAGAGGCAAGTCCATCACAACTAATCATCACATAATCTTCTTGTGACTATGTATGAAGTTTTTCTTGGTTCTGCTTGCTTTACTCAGCATCAGTTAATAATGTAGGCATTCTTAAAATACCTTTTGGCGTAAGGAAGTTTAAAAGGCATCTGCTTAAATTTTTCTTGATTAAGATTGAGCATAAAATAAATTTGCGTTATTTAACAACTATCCATAATAGTCTAATAAAGTAACATTATGTCTATGTAATGGAATTCTTATGACTGGCATCTCTTTGATTCTTCCTTCAACCCTAGAAATGAATAAAGATTGAAAGCTATTCCTAGGCACATGAAGAAAACACCCCATTATTCTCTATATGAATTATAATATCTACAAGTCAGGATTTACTATTTGCTGTAATGGAGTAATGTATGAATTTTACGTAGGACATTTGTGGTTAGGCTAGGTTGGATGTGGTTGACCCAAATTAAATTATTTACATGGTTCCCTTTTCATCTGAGAAACAAACAAAAAAAAAAAAAAAACCCAGCCAATGGAGAATTGGGGAACAGGAGGTTTAGCAAAGGTTCTTAACTTGGGATCTTGAGCTTAGTTTAAAATTTTTTTTAATATTTCAGTATGATTGGCTTTCTTGGCCTATGTTTTCTTATGTATATAAAAACAATATATTGAGAAGGGTTCTACAAACTTCATTAGATTAACAAAGGAGTCCATGACAAAAGTGTCTTTCTGTTTCCTATTATGGAAATGGAGGAGAGTAAAATCTTTTTGAATGATATATTTTAAAATTATTTTTTATAGCTTAGGTAACAGAGGTTAAAATATGACTATATGAAGAACAGTTAATTAAAATAAGTTATTTGTAGTTATAATTAAAATTCTTGGTAGGAAATGAAATGAGTAAATAGATTTGGGTAACTCTAGCTTTTCACATCATTTACACTTCACTAAGAAAGAAAAAGTTTGACTTCTCAGCACTCCATCAGTCTGCCATGAGATAATTTTTCTAAGGGATCTTAGATATCAATCTCATCTAACACAATTTCTTTACTGTAAAATTAAGAACTGAATTCTAAGATCAAAAGAAAAATGAAGTGATTGAGATTATTTTAATTTGAGTTTATGCACAAATCTTGATCTTACTTGATTTCTCCATGCCTCAGTTTCACCCAACTGCATTTCAACTCAAATGATGATTTTTTATTTCAGAGATAGGACCCTTTGAGAAGAAAAAACACATTGGCATTTATATCATTATTTAAAAAAAATAAATGAAGAAAATGTTTAAATGCTTTCCCCACAGAAACTTGTTTAAGTAAAAATGCAGGACCAGAGTTCCCAGCATTAGCATAGTTCCTTCTTCAATATAAAATTTATATGAGTAATTTGAAAGGAGAAAAGAGATTTTATTCTTTTAAAATACAGCTAATGATAGTATAAAGTTATAATTCTTATAAGGAGATCATCTTTTATTAGCAAGGTTATTTAGAAGCAACTCATTCTCTGATCAATTTATGCTTTTGATTAATGAAAACATTACTTTTTATTGATATTAATTACAATAAGGCAGCACTAATTTAAGTAGAACTGACTACGGTATGATGTACAAAATTGGAATTTCAGAAGAAAGCTACATATTTATTACTTGGAGTTTTCAACCAAATGCCAAATTTGTAGGATTTTTTGGTAATTAACCTTTAAGTGAACAGACTTCATCAACATTTTATTGAACCTATTTTCTTTAATGTGGCCTCCTTGTTTTCTAATCATTCTCTATCATTTAGTTTATGCTTTTTACTCCAGGCAGAAGTTCAGAAGCAGTATGCATTTGCTACAGTCCAACATGATAACATTTTTCATTAAAGTAAGCTATGTATACCTATGGAGATAAAAATAGACACTGCCCCTGGGACTCCACCATTTTTTGACAGGGAGCTATCATAGTCCTACCCTTCATTTAATTGTCAACCCTGGCAATGCACTAATAGGACATCCATCTGCCATTCTGTGGGCATATAGTTGTATTGGTAGCTATAACTTCTGTAACTTCCTATCATGTGCTCTTATTCTCAGAAATGTCTAAATAATGTAGGGAGTCATGCCCCTAGAGTTTAGTCATCCTCACTCTTTAGTCCCTAAGCACAGTATTTAAAATTCTAGTGAACTGCAGATCTTACTTTATGTTTGATAGGTGCCCAAAGCTGCTATTGCCAAGACCATGAAATCTAAGGGAGGTATATGAATCTCCAAACTCTTCCCAGTTCCTTTTATTCATTAACATTTTGAAACAACTTTTAAGATATTTGCAAGTCATAGAGATGGGGATATGACTGTAGAAGCAGGCTCCAGAATAGGTCCATGAGTCACCATTCAATCTGATCAACTAGCAAGAGACTAATAGAATATCTTATCAGTTTCATCAATGACATTTTGGAGTAGAAGCAATGAATCAGCCCAAATGTCTGTAATAATGAAGGAAAAATCAATAGTGGAGAAACTTTTCAAAAAGTATTAACTTGACTAGATATGGAAACATGACAGTAAGGAAAAAGAAATGTGTTAGAATAGGATGATCTCTCTTTTAGTATTTTTTTTAAATCATGTAATTGAATACAACATTTAAATAGCTTCATAATGAAAGAAGAAATGTACTAATTTCACTTTTTGGTATTTAAAAATTTTTAAAGGTATTAAAATATTTAAAAAAAATTAAAATTGAAATTTTAAATGGTAAAATTAAAAATTTAAAAATTAAACAAATTTAAATTACAAAATTTAAAATTTGATAAAATTAAAATTCAATATTTTATTGATGCATTTTATCTTGATACAGTAGATGGTAATAGCTTCACAATACCTAAGCATTATCTCCTACAGAAAACTTGTTTCCTCAAAATTTTCCACCCAAACCTCCCACTAGGGTTATCCTATACTAATAGAAGGCAGAGTGTACCCCTAAACTTTGATGGTAGGATCTTAACATGAACCAAGCTATTTGGTTAGAGTTCTATTGTTTTGCCATGTTAACTTTATTTATAATGTTGTAGATATTCTGGGGTGCATGGGGTGTTTAGGAAAGACTAGCACTTCTGGTATGAGGTTTGCTGAATCCTTTTTCAGGGCTGTTTATCTATTTTTGGTGTCCACTTATCACCCAACTCTCACCTGTGGCTCCAAGACATTATAGCATGTGTAGCATGGGAAGACTTCTCTTGGCAGAATGGATGAAGGAAAACAATTTGTACTCCATGAAGGGGGCTGAAGCAGGCACTATGGAGTCCTTAGAACTTGGTCAGACATGGAAGACACCAAGGTCATCCATGGCATCCTGATTCATTGCCAGCTGTTTTGATTTTTGTCTTGTCACACTGGACTGATGACTAAGTTGAGAGAGTAAGGTTAAGAACTTTGTGCAACTCTACTTCACTTAAATCCAATTCAGGTGCTAGTTAAGACATCACCGTGTGATGCATTGGCCCTTTTTGAAAACATAACAACAATGCTTTTATGGCCACTTTTGTGTTTTGGGCCTTTCTTTTACTGACAATGTTGACAATTGGAATCTAGGTCAAAAGGGCATGAACAATTAAGAAACTCCTTCCATGAAGGCCCCTTTTTTAGTACTTATAAATATATCCAGTGGTTTGGCTTCTCATAATGAATGATATGAGTTTAAGTAGAGCTTGTTGTTGCTATGTACTTTATTTTTTAATTTGGAGAATAAAGGGTTCTTAAAATTCAATGAATCAATGAACAAACACTTGTTAAATGTTTGATCTATGCCAGAAATTGTGCTAAGAACTGGGATACAAAGAAGGAGTTTATTTCTATTCAAGGGAAAAAGAAATGTCCATACAAATATATATATATATATATATGTATATGTATGTATATGTATATATATATATAAAACAGGCTATTTTATTGAGCAAGACAAGCTGAACTGTCATTCATTCTAAGTTTGGGGCCAGTTGGACTCTCTCCACTCCCTTAATATGGATGGAGCTTGTGTCACTGCTCTCTGTCCCTTTCCAAATAATTCATCCTCCTTCCCTCTAGTAGTAGTCAGGGCCTCAGCATCAGTGGCACATGGCAAAATCTTGAACTCTGTCTCTCTCTGTCTCTCTCTGTTTCTCTGTTTCTCTCTGGCTGGTTCATATTTCAGTGGAGTATAGTGGAATTTAGTAGAACTGTTATCTGTTACCCTGTGATGCACTTTTATCTCAATTAAATATATGACTCTCAACCTCCAGCCAAATTGTTCTGACAGGTTCATCTAGCATTTATAAATCTTGAATAGTTTAAATCTGCACCTCCCCTCACATTTCTTCCTGTCTTTCCTAATTTCTTGCTATCATTCAGGTAAAGAGAATTGGCCCAGATTTGGATATTTAACTGATTTTTATTGAAGTGTTACAGTCATCATAAGAAAACCTAGTATAAATACTTCTCAAAGAGACAACAGTTCTAGGAATATTGTCTATTTCTTTAAGCAGTTGGTAGGGAATTTTAAAAATGTGGTTGCTTTTACACTACTCTTTGTGGGAGGAACTGGTGAAACAGAGAAATCATAGATCCAGAACTAGAATAGATCTCAGAGGTCATCTAGTTCAACCCCCTCTTTTGCAGGTGAGTAGCCTGAAGTCCAAAGAGGCAGTACCTGCAGGGGCAGGATTTGAATCCATATCTTCTGCCCCCAAAGTCAATTTCCTTCCCATTGTAGCAAATGGAGGCAGATACATAGAGAATGAGTCTCCTCTAGCAGAGCCAAAGCAAATGGATGTAATATATATGAAAATGGGGCAAAACTGTCATTTTATTTTCTTCTGAAACTTTTGAATAAATTTGCAGAAGAATTCCTAGAAATTTCAATATAGGATAGTTATCATCAATAGTTTCTGGGTTTATTGTAATCTGTTTACCAAAAGTGATTACAAAAAGATTAATTATTCTTTAATAACTTTTGAGGCCAGGCAGAATTTACATTTTTTCCCATTTTATTTAATTTGTCACCATTTTATATTGTAATTTCTCACATATTTTATATTTTACAATAATACCTCTTCATTTTCAGACAAGTAAGCCCTTCCCTAATTGTAATTGTCCTGAGTGAGGTGCGCTGGTAGCATTATTAACAATATGGTACTATAGATTTTGTTTTATTAAATTTTTTTCAGGTGTCAAGGAAAATTTATTAAAGAAGAATCTTAAGGAATTGTTTTAGTGTTTCTGGCCAAAAGTAGACTCCACTGTTCTTCAGGAAGAGGGAGCCAATACTATTGATTTTAATGGAGTAGAATTGATATTTCTCCAAGTGAGCTCTGTTTCCTACTAATTACTTACATGGAGCAGATTAGTTCTTAGTAGATTACTCAATGGCAAAATAGGATGAATAATTTGAATTTAAGTTTTATTTATTCATTTCTTTTCTTTTTTTAGAGGGCTGGGAGTG
Organism: Myrmecobius fasciatus; assembly: GCA_023553655.1. NCBI lineage: Eukaryota > Metazoa > Chordata > Mammalia > Dasyuromorphia > Myrmecobiidae > Myrmecobius > Myrmecobius fasciatus. Next base: position 142,220 of record JAJPUD010001739.1, on the reverse strand, counting down.
GTGGTAGTAATCTTTAGCCTGTAATTTCATTCTTAAGTTGAATTACAATAGAATTTCTTCTACCATCCACCAATTCATCCATAACTATAATCTTATAATACGCAGAATATAAGCCTAAAATAGAAAAAATATGCTTAAAAATTGGAGAGAAATGAGTCCAATTACATAACTCAAAACAAAAAAAATTAAAAGCAAGAGTGAATTTATTGTAGTAGGTAGAGGCTTGGATTTGGAATCAGATCAGTGTTCAAATTCTGACTACTATTTATTATTTTTTATATAACTTCGGCAAATCAATTCTCTTTACCTCATAAGTAAAATGGAGGTGTTTTAGCTAGATGAATTCTTAAGTTCTTTCCTGATTCTAAATCTGATTACCCTACTTGCAAAGTCTATTGTAGATTTGCATTTGTCTACCAGCCCCCCCCCAAAAACCCCCAAACCCAAACCCAAACCAAAAAAAAAAAATCCAACTCTTAATTATCCAGATGGATAGAAGAGAGTAGTAGAGAAGGTAATTCCTCTTTTTAAATTTCGAATTAAAAAAATTCTATGCTTAAAACTCAAATGCAACAAACATTTCAATATACAAAGCATCACAAAAAAAGGATTAGACATGAAACCATAAGTTTCTATTACCCTTAGCTTGCTATAGCTTTAAAGTACAAAATCATTTCAACATGTAACTTCCGAAGCTTTCTTCCTTTTCTGTTTCCTTCAGGACTTTCTTTTCCTGTGTGCATTTACAATTACCTTTTTTTCTTTTCTTTTCTTTTCTTGACCTTATCACTAATTCACTTCTTCCTCCCAATTCTCCCAGCTCCAAATTAACCCCCAAACCCCACAAGGGTGTGAATATTTCTCTAGTTATTTGTATTTGACTTTGAAGATGTTTGGGAGAATTACTAAGTAGCCTTGGTGACTTTAAACATTTCTTCAAATTAATTTGTTTGAATAATGTGTTGCCCATTTAATATTGCAGAAACTGTGAGTACTATGGATTCAGGTCATCATGAATGGGACCAAGTGAAGATTTCTCAAAAAGTCTATGAGATGGAGCGGGGCAGATCTAGGCCTAAGTTTCAGGAAGATTCTCAGAGAGCTGTAGGGCAGAAAAGACCAAACCCTGGGTCTAAGCTTCAGGACGTTATGTGACCCACAGGAATTGTTGACCACTGATAAAGTTACTTCCTTTTCAATCCATCCAATGAACTCAAGTCTTTTGCTAGTTAATTCACTTCCTGGCTCAGGGCCACATATTATACTGAGCTGGTCACTTGGTGTGTTTGGACCTCTCCTTGCAAGGACTGAATAAAGGCTTTCTGTTTATATCTGAAGATGCCTCTGAGTAGTCAGTTTGGGTAAGGGGGTCTGACACTCTGACCCACACAGTTTATGGGGGCTCATCCGGGATCGGTGACTTTCCAGAAAGATGGCTGGGGTTCTATCTCAAGGCAGGAGCCAGTTTAGGTTTTCTCTGACCATCCTTGAGATCAGACTCTCAACCTCACCTCTCCATGAAGTGAAGTACTCAGAGAGCAAACAAAAGCACAGGTCTCCAAAGAAGTATTAGCCCCAGGTAAAGTCAAGTGGCTAGTCAGGTAACTTGTGCACACATAATGCAGAGATAAAAGCACTGCCTGTGTTCTTGGGATGTCCTTAGGCTAATGGAGCCTCTGGGATCATCAAGGCTTGGTGATCCAAAATTAAGGGTGGCTCCTAGGAATCCAGAAGGAAATTCTAATAAACAGCACAGAGCAGGGGCACTCTGGATGACTGCTGGATAGGGGTGACCCCTTTAGGTTTGGGGATCCGAGCTGAAAGACTTACAGGATCTTAAGCCATGATCTCCAACCCCAAATCTTTGAAGCAAAAATCTATACCACGAGAGAGTGCATTTTATGAGATATTGCTGTTTTGTCAGGGAAAGGGACAGTCCTCTTCCACGTAATTTTTGCCTGTGTCTATGTGTCTTTGTGCAGAATGTTTGTGTCATATCTGTTCTGTAAGCTAGATTTTGTTACCTGGAAAGATTTAAAATGCAGTCAGCAAGAAGAGAAACTTCTATGCTGCAGTTAGAACACTGGGAAAGATTTCTTAACACCCTTGACTCCCTCCTTAAAAGAGGAAAAAAACCTGACTTTTTCCTGTGGACCCTAGCTCTGGCTAAGCTGGGGGCTACCGAAATAAAGTGAGCTAATTTTTGGGAGCAATGATTGGGGAGGTTGACAATTGGTCATTTCAAGATTGCAAAAGTGCTTAGCATAAAATTAAAGCTATATGAGTGTTAACTTTGTTATTGAATTTAATTGCTTCATATTTGATAACTTTACATGGGGTTTTTAGATGTGAGGGAGAGAAAGAAAATAAGTTCAATCAGTTCAGTGAAATTTGTTATTTGCGATATGATAGTAAAAGCAGTTTTATGTAGTTTGCAATATTTTGCATTGACTGTTGCGATATGATAGTAAAAGCAGTTTTATGTAGTTTGCAATATTTTGCATTGACTGTTAACAGAAGATTTAAGAGTCTGGGAATTTTTGGGAAAAACAGAAAAGTGTTTGGCTGCTTTTAAAACCTGGCAGCAAACAGCCTAGTCCAAAAGCCTTTTCTGATTCAAAGGAGGAAAAAAGGACTTGTGTGGACTGGTAAAAACGATCAAAAGGTAACAGTTTCTCTTTAAAACTGTAGAACTGAGATTTGGCTTGTAACTAAAAGTTTGTATCTGGAAAAGGAAAAAAAAAGTTATCTGGATCATGTTTGTACTTTGAAAGTCTGAAGACCTGAGAATATACAGCTCTGATTGGGGGGAGGTAAAAGGGAACAAAAAAAGCTGATGTCAATCAAAGAAAGTAAATAGACAGGAAGTGAAAAGAAGTCTTTTTTTTCTGGAATTCCTCTTAAATTGTAAATTTGTTAAGCTTCTTAAAACTATTTTGTAAGATTGTTATCCTTGAGGAATATCTTGTTTGAGTTACATAGGTCTCAATGAAGGAATAACTTTATTGATAATCTACAATATGTTAAGTAAGGACAACTTCTAATAATTGGCTTTTACATCAGGAATGTTGAACTGAAGGCCACCTCCTTAGATATCAAGATAAGCTATAAGTTTTATATCACTATTAAATGGTATGTGCTAGAATTGTGAATTTGTTTACTTTAAGCATGAGATCTTAGAATTTTGTGTTCAAATATTGAAACATTACTACTGAAAATTTAAATCTGTATTTGATTTTAAGTTTAAAAATTAGGTTATTAAAACAAAGTTCTGATAACTTACCTTAAGAAAACCCATATTTGTGTCCCCTAATTAGAAGAAATATGTTGTTTTCTAAAATGTGTACTGGGTAATTTGTAAAAATTATGAACTATACTATAAAATTTTGTTAGCTCTGCTGGATATATATATATATATACACACATATATATATATATATAAGCTTTATGAAATTTTGTCCAAAGTTATTTAGATATTAGTTTTTTAAAAAAGAGAGATGATTTTAAAAATAAGGGACAAAATGCAAAAGCAAATGATAGTTTGAATGGAACATCTAGTTAGAATATTACAAGGTAAAATATTGATTTTTAAAATAACATTTTAATTTGTATTTATGTTAAAATTGGAAATGACTATAAATTACATGAGATTCCTATTCAATTTTGGAATAGGCTATTATATTTATTTGGCTCTCACTTATGAAAATAGAAAATTGCTAATTAAATTATTTGAACATAGAAATACTCAATATTGAATATTAAAACCTAAAATTGTTAGGTATTATGTGAGTTATGTGTAAACCAGATGATGATAGGCACCAAAACTTGGGGTTCAGTCATGTGAAGAATTCACACTTGGCAATAGGTAGATTTATTATGGAAAGGGGCAAGCTCCTAGTGGAACTTGCCACTTGCCAGGAGAAAGGAAACACCTCATGAAGTTTGAGCATGTCCTTAGTTGACAGGCTAAATCTTGAAAGGGATTTAGAGGACCCTAAAAGAGGGTATGAGGAGGAGCAGTGGGGTTGAGAAGCATAGTGGAGTTGAGAGAGCTATCACATGGCATGGGGAGGGGAAAAGACACTATGAGGTGGAATGCCTTGGCACATTGACCCAGGGGCGGACAACAGCCATGAATAGTGGAATTTCTGATTGGACAGAAAGGGGAAGTAGACTTCAGCCCCTGCTTTGTGAACTTGTAGGGTTTGAAAAAAACTTGGCTCTGAGTGTAGAGATCCAGTCTCTTCACCTTTAGGTTTCTAGAGGTTGTTGATTGGGATTTTTAATAGTTAATCTAAAATTTGACTGAAAATTGTATACTAGGTATTTGCATGAAGGCAAAGTCATTTTTGATGCAGTATAAAACATTCAACTGCTTAGCAATGCAAGAAACTTCTAAGAGATTTGTTAGAACTACAAGTTCTCTGAAAATGATTACTTCTACCAAGGTCTCTGTTTATCTTCAGCAAATTAATATTTATTTAAATGAATAATGGTCTCCTTGTTTAATGATTATAATAACAAATATGATCTATAACTTTCTTGAAGTACCTAAAGCAGAATTTTAATCTGATATTTCTGCATTAGTTGTAATTGTGTCTTGCAGGTGCATTTGATAAGTTATATCCAATGGTTTATAAGATTTTTTTTTAATAGACCTGAAGTCTCTGATTGGTGAAACTTGCTATTTGAGCTGAAATCTCTAGGGACTGTAACTAAAATGTTTTGAGTTTCGAATTTGCATATGATTGCCTAATACATCATTAAGTCAGTAACCCACTATTTGGGAGGGATGCCATAAATTAGTGGGGGAGAAAAAGGGGAATGCCTTCCTAAACTATAACAGGTGGGTGTCTTATCTGAGCAAGAGCTGGGAAGACAGTCTTAGCCTCTGCTTAAGGTAGGATCCTTCTGACTCAGTTTCTCAGTTCTATTTCTTTGTTTCCCATCAGATTATTCCTGAATCTGGCTATGAGATTGGAATTATTACTGCATGATTGGTTGTTAGAGCTAAGGATGCTTTATCCTGTCACATATGTGCTCTCAGACTGAGGCTCTGAAGAATTAGCTTTGACTCATTATATTATATTATAATTATGTTCCTGCTTTTACCTCTTATAGCAAATTTCTGTAATCACAGCAAGTGGTCAGTAGAAGACATGGGGTACAGTACAAGTAGGGAGATGGTATCTTAATCTGCAGCCCAGTCCTAGAGGCTTCTCTGGCTGCTGCCATAAAAACCTTTAACTTTCTTGTTTCCTGGGGGAAAGTTTCTTTGCCTATCAGTTAAATATTTGGGCCACCTTCCACCTCCCTTTTTCTCACTGCAAAGTGGAAGCAGACAATTTTATCCTTCCCTGAGCAGGTCAAGGCTTTTAAGACCTTGAAAACTAAATTGACCTCCCCCCACCTTAACCCTACCTTTTACTCTGTATATTAATGAAAGGTGGGGCCAGGTCCCTGATTCTTGACTTCTTGCTTACTTCTCAAAGAAACTTGTTGTCTTTGGGGCAATCCTCCTGAAGCCTTAGAGCAGTGGTTTCTATAACCCTTTTAATTGAGGAACCCTAAGCTCACCCTAGGTCAATCATTTAGATTCTGGCTCCCCACCAGGTTTGGAGCATTTTTGCCTATATCAGAGTTTTAGAATTGGGGAAAGGAATGAGAGTGAGTATCTATACTGACTTCAAAAAGGCTTTTCATGTTTTGTATCCTCATGGGGGATATATGGAAAGAAAGGGGATTTATTTATTCTGACAACCAAATATTCCCCCATTAAGTATGCAGGGGAACAATTATTGCAAACTGTTCATGGACCTAGAGAGGTTTATGTTATGTTTTGTAAAGGAAGAAGAATTCTTTTCAGGCCAAGGCAAACAGGCTTGCAGATTCAGCTGCCCATGCTGTTAGTTTGCCCCTTACCACGGCCCCTTTAATTCCCCAGCTCCTGACTCCTGCATTCCTTCATAGCTCCCTGGAAAATAAATTCTGAAAGGCCTATCTGGAGGAGGGGTACATACTTAGGGGAGGATTGGCAGATGGGTTTTGCACATATGCCCCCTAGCAGGGCCTTCAAACTGCTTTCGGTTTTGTTAACACCTGTACTAATGGGTAAAAGCCTTCTTTTATAAGACTGAAAAGGTTCTAGTTTTTGCTAAAGGAGAGCATACTCATTGCCCCTACTCCTTTGAGGAAACAAAAACAGGAATTTGGGAAAAACGTTCTTTTGTATTTATTCTAGAAAGCTGTCTGGATGAGAGACTTTCATGATAGCCTCATCTTCCCCCCCACCCCCACCCCTTCAGTCTTCCTCTGCTGGGATTTCTGGTTACTGTCCCCAGGAGCCTCCATACTAACTCCACTTTTGTTTATTCTTTTTCTTCTGCTCATATTTAGAACTTGCATTTTTAATATACTTGTGAGAGTTGTTTCTTCCAGATTCCAAGTCATGAAATTTCAACCACTTGGTCAAGCTGAAATCATTGAGACTTGATTCTGACATTCAGCACTGGGTGCTGCTGACTCCACTTACAAGTCACTTGTCTCTCCTCCTCAGTCTGGACTCCAGTAGGCAGGGTCAGCCTGAGGCAGCTCCAGAAGATGAGACCTCCGTCCTTTTGTCCCAAATGAATCTGGGTGCTTGAGGTGGGAATGGTGTGACAAGGGCCCTGAGGCCCTTGGGCCTCCACAGGGCTGTAGTTTTGTGGATAACACTGGCTGTCAGATGCCAGTCTGTTGGTCTGTGATGTCACGGTCTCCAAGACAGATAGTGGGAGGGGGTGGAAGTGGGATCTCTGATTCCTGCTCATTGTTTTAAGCCACATTGTCCTATCACCTGCTTGGTTCTACACTTAATCACTAGAACGGGTCAAGATTTCTTAGCTAAAATGGCTCCTGAAAGCTTCCACTGATGCACAGGTGTTGGTTCTAAATGGTAGAAGGCAGGTTACAGTCAATACTAAAGAGAGGGACCAGCCCGATGGCCTAGATAACAAAGATGCCCTAGTGGAAGAAATGTATCAGGATTGGTGTGAGAAATCTTCAAAAGTATAAAATAAAGAGGAGGGAGTGAATGGGACCAGGTGAAGAGTTCTCAAAAAGTCTATGAGATACAGTGGGTCAGACCCTAGGTTTAAGCTTCAGGAAGTTACATGACCCTCAGGAAGTGGACAGTATTGCTGACCATTGATCAATGATACTTCTTTTTCCCATTCATCCAATGAACCCAGGTCTTTTGCTAGTTAATTTAGTTCCTCTTTCTGGCTCAGGGCTACACATCATGCTGAACTGGTCACTTGGTGTGTTTGGACCTCTCCTTGCAAAGACTGAATAAATACTTTCTGTTTATATTTGAAGATGCCCCTGATCTTCAGATCAAGGTCTAAAGCACCTTATCCCACACAATAATAAGGAAATTTTGCTAGTAAATTTCCTAAGGAAAATGAGCAAAAAATCTCTGAAAATCTGGTTTAGTTATTGATTTCTTCCATATTTACATGTGAGTAGAAGTGCTTCTGACATCCTGAGAATTCACCATATTTGAAACAAAATGTTGACATGCATTGCTAAAAGCTGATTATCTACTATGTCCTATTCTTCTATTCAATTTAGGACATTTAGATTGGCACTTCATAGTAAAGATGATGCTTGTCACTTAGGTGGCACAGTGGATTCACTGGAGTCAGGAAGATCTAACTTCAAATCTGACTTCAAAAACCAAATATCTGTAGGACACTGGGTCAATCATATAACTTCTTTTTTCCTCACATTTCCTCAGTATTCTCACAAATAAAACGGGGCTAATAATAGCACCTACTTTCCAAGGTTGTTGGGAGGTGATCAAATGAGACAATAATTGGAAAACATTTAGCATAGTGCCTACCACATCATAAGTGCTATATAAATATTAGATATTATTATTTTTAGAGAATAGTCATTTCTGTCTATTCTAGGATGCTGCAATTTCCTTCATTGGCACTCTTCAGCAAAATGCATCCTTTGGAACTGCCAGATTTTTGCCAATATCCCTAACCTAACCTAACTGGTGGATAGAAGAGCTAGGATGTTTCTGAATATTCAAGGTTTCCACAACTGGTTTTCATTGGCCACCAATATGTCCTGAGCTAAGCCCCATTTGGTCGTTGTTGGGTCCTGATTGACTCAGATTGTATATAAATAGCAATCTTTTCTGCTGTGACCAGAAACCCTAAGGGTCTTCCCCTCCCAGATTTATTTACTTATTTATTTAGATTTTTTTTGGGCTAGGTGAAAGAGGAAGTTCTTTGCCTTAATTGCTAATGAGCCTTAATCACTGGAAGGGTATGACCTTGATCAAACTGAGACTTGTTGAAGATTTTTGAGGTCTCCCATTTCATCCAGGGCCAGCTCCAGTCGTCTTGATCTATATCTTGTCACTGGACCCAGATGGCGCTGGGGGAGAAAGTGAGGCAGGTGACCTTGCACAGCCCCCCTCATTTAAATCCAATTCACTTGCATGTCATGGCACCCCTTCCCTGATGTCATGGTCTTCCAGAACTAAGGACAAATTACATGATTAGTTGTTCAGATGATTTGTAGATCATTGTTAAAGCATGCTATAAAGCATAATGAAAATTCAGCATTTGTAATGTACTGGTTAGGACCGATCTTCCCACCTTAAATAGAATTCCTCTCTCCCCTTCTTCTTTCAAGGATTTTTCAAGTGAAACTAAGCACTTCCATTTTATTGTGGTAATTAACAAGATTGTCCAGCAGAGGGCACTGCATACTGCCAGTCGTCCTTTCTCAGTCTGAAATTTGAACTAGTTGTTTTCAAAGTACTTTAGTGCATAGGTTGTAATCAATGTGCATATAGTATCATAAAATGAAATGACAGAGTGATAAAGAAAATAAGATGAATGATGAAAGAAATAAACTATTTTGTTTCTTCTGCTTAAGGAAAAAAAAATAAAACACACTAAAACTATTAGCCAAAAGGGAAAATAGATAATACTGACTTTGTCATTTCAATTTAGAACCTTTCTTGCTCCACTATTTGCTTTGATGCTAAATATTCAAAGAAAAAAGAAATTAATGAGCCTTTTGTTAAACTCCTAACCTTAAAAATGGAAATATAAGTGGTTTAATAGTCTATAAACTATTTCTGTGCAGTTTAAGTCCTTTTTACGTTTTACTCCATGACTTTTAAGATTCCTAAACATATTTGGAGTATTTTCCCCCCTATTGCAGCAGCTAGCTTGGTATAGCTCATAGTAGCAGTGACTAGACTTTCAGCATTGCCAGCAGCTCTATGTTATCTTGCAGAGGCTGGGATTTTCATGCATTGAGTAAACTGAACTAGCACCACACAATCCTGATGACTTTGTTTGCCAATCTCATTCACATAATGGAAAACTAGTTTTCATTACTTGTGTGGCATTAAAACAATTCTTAGAAAATCATCTTTTGCTCTAGAGACTTGTTTGATCAATAGACCTTGCCATGAAGGCCAGCCCTTATTTATTCCTTGTGTGACAAATTCACAAATGGTACAGAATGAGCCAGAGATACAGAAAGGGAAAGGTACAGGACCTTCTCACTGTATTTTCAGTGCCATCTTGTGGTTTTCAGTCTTGATGGGATTAGAATATATCTGTCTGCTACTGCTTTTTATTCACAGGTTTGTTTTTGTTTGTGTGCTTTTTTTCTTTTGTATGTGAGGGAGGACTGAAGTTCCAGGAATGGAAGCTACTGGGGGTTAGATGGTTGTTTAGCAGTAATGATATCAGTGTAGGGTGCATTGGGAAGATTAATGACAGCCTGGGAGAGAAAGGCTGATGGTCTGAAGCAGTGCTGCAAACCATTAGCACTGGCTGACAATTTATTCCAAGGAAACAACCTTATATTTAGTCATTAATGTTATTTTAAGGTAGTGTAGAATGTGGGCATGAAGCCAAGAAATGGTTCAAGCTAGTCAAATATTCATATTAAGAGATCAGGTTGGGGGAGGAGGAATGATGACATTGCCTAAGGGGCTAAGTTTTATTTCTTATGCATTTTTCCCACTTCAATTTATTTGTGTACGAAATATATTCTGTCTCTCTTGCCTCTCAGGGTTCCAGACACCCTAAGGGGTTAGTATGTTTCTTTCTGTACTGCCATCAGCTCAACCTGCTCTTCCACTCCCCCTTCTGTGTTCCTTGCATTGTTAAGGGATGGTTACTTTGGTTCCCTTTAAATACTTGTCATTTATTAGCTTTTACAAAGGAATATTTACTTTAAAAGTAAAGCCAGACCAAATAAAATAAACATTTTGCTTTAGATTTCTTTCCCCATCCCCCATCTCAGGATACATATTCTCCCATATACTACTTCAGTCTCTGGGTAAATAGGCTACAAAAGCAGTTCAATTCATACAATTTGTCATCGTGCACATATCCAAACGGGGCATGATTGCCAGATGAATTCTAGTCTCAGCTCCCACTGGCTTGAGTCCAGAAGATCACGTTTGTTCCTTGGGGCACTGGTAATAGGAAGATTGCAACAACTGGTCTGGAACATGAGGCTGCTGTACAGCCCACTTGCTGGCTTTCTGAATTCATTAGATTATGAGAAATCACTCTTTTCATCTAGAATGGAAGAGAACCAATGCTAAGCCTGAGAGCAAAAATGACCTCAGAGGGGAAAGACCTTTTCAGGTTTACAGCATGGTCTTTTGCTGGACACTAGGAGCAAGAATTCACCAGATGAAGCTTAATGAATAAATGAGACAGAGAGAGGAAGGACTGAAGCTGACTGGCCTTTTTTGAAAGTCTTTTACAAGTTATAAATACACCTTGATGTCATCTCTCTTACACATCATCACATTTTTCCTAGAAAAATTCTCCCTAGCATCTTCCAAATGGAGAGAGATGATATATGCCAAAAAAGTTAATGGGGTACCACTGGCATGGGAATACTCAAAAGAATGGCAGCTAGTGGTGCAGTAGACAGAGTCCTGGACTTGGAGTCAGGAAGACTCCTCTTCTAGAGTTCAAATCTGACCTCAGACACATATTAGCTATGTGATCCTGGGCAAGCACTTAGCTGTGTTTGCCTCAGTCCCTCAATTCTAAAATGAACTTAAGAAGGAAATGGCAAACTTTTTGCAGAGTCTTTGCCAAAATAGATTCATGAATAGTTGCCTAAGACTGAACAATAAACATTACTCAAAAGAATATTGGTGTAGAGAAACAGCAGGACTCACATACTGGAAAACTTTTGCATGCTTGTTAGGAAAATTGCTTAGAAGTGCTACTGAGTGGGTATAGTTGGGATAATATGCTTTTTATGGGAAATGACTTTTTTATAATGCTATTGTGTTAAATAATTTTATTTTAAAAGAACTAATTATGGTATCTGACTGAGTGGTAAAAGCAACCACATCAGTGAGGATTGATAAACTATGTTTCTGAGTGGTTATTGAGTCAGAATGTCTTGTACCTGGGATAACTTGTCTGCTATCAGCTGAGGTGTGCTCCAGGTGTGATAATATTTTCTTCTTCCCCTGGTCAGCATCAATAATTTTATTTTTATAGGAGGGAATTGATTTGATAATGAAACAGCCCAGAAACTTATATTTTAATGAATTGTAATTACTTCTCTATCATCTTTACATTTTCTTCCAAGGACCTAATGTGTTTTATAATATGACATAATAAGAACTGGTGCTATACAATTACACGACTGGTCTTTCAGTTTTTCCACTTGTTGCTTCCATTAATATGCAGAATTTATAGCACTTTCAAAGTAATCTGTGGGCATGTTGTCACAGGGAAGTGTTGGATTGGTGAGAATGTTTGTGCCAAATGGTGTCTTTATAATGGACATGGCAGCATTTTTGTAACACGACCTGACTATTTTTTCCCAGGCAGTTGTAAATTGTTGGCATTATCTGAGGGATTCAATAGGAGCAGCAGAATCCCCAGCTGAACATGCTACACAGAAAAGCCCCATCTCTTTATTCTCTGCTGCTGCCATCTGGCACTACTACCCCTGGCATATGTGTCCAAGTGATTTGTCCTATATCTTGTGGCACACCAGTGTCTCTTGTGACCACTGAGCTCCATGGTAGACGTCTGATGTCTCACAAACTGCTGTTTCTCAGTGCAGGGGGCCTGGAAAATAGTGATGGGGGCAGGTGGGGTTAGAATTGCAATAGGAATATGAGTTATGGGGATATTTCCTCTACAAGATGTGTGTACATAAATCTTTAAGCTACATAGTGGTGCTGCTGTTACACATAACGAAAGGCATGAAAACAAACCACTACTGTTTATCCTTTAATTGATGCTGCTGAAAAGCCTCATTAGTATTGCAAACCCCAGTGGTAGAGAAGATGTGAGAAAACCAGGCTTGCAGCTGGATTTTAGGAAGCTTGTTGGTAAATTCTAAACAAAACAAAACAAAAAACTGTCCAAAAAAATGAAAATTCATTCTGTAAATAAGAATGAGGGTTATTACAGGCTAAGTGGAGTAGTGGATAGAAGCAAGGCTGCACTTGGAATTGAATTATAAAAATGCCACTTAGGGGGCTCTTGTAATGTACCAATTCAGGGATCTTAACCTGTAGTCTTTGAATTTAAAGAAATTGACAACTATTTTAACATAATTAGTTTTACTTATAATCTTATGTGTTCTATTTTATACATTATACTCATTATTCTGAGTAGAGGTTCATAAGCTTTACCATACTGCTAAAAGAGTTTATTATCCCCCCCTCCAAAAAATGTTAAGAACCTTTGAAATAAATGGTCACAAGGACGAGTAAGAAGACCATCTGTGTCCTTTGAGTGTATGGGGTAGGGAAGAAAAGTTGATAGCAGATATTTATTAAGTTCCTGATATATGTGCAAGCACTGTTCTAACTTCCAGGGACACACACAGAAAAGGCAAAAGACAGTCCCTGCCCTCAGAGAGTATCCAAACTAAGGGGGGTAAATACAACAACCAAACAAATATGTATAAAAGGACTTTATGCTAGATAAATTAGCAATGATTAACACAGAAAAGAAGCTAGAATAAAGAGAGGCTAGAAAAGACTAATTGTAGAAGATGGGATTTCAGTATTTTTAATTTATTATGGCAACAAATATTATGATAGAGGAGAAAAGTTTACTTTATGTCTTTGAGAGGAATCATGGTTCTTAGGAATCTGCTTAGCAGTCCCTGAAAATATGTTAATTATTTATTAAAATTTACCTTGCATTTACTTTGTATGCATTGTCTTGATGTGTACACACATACATACACACATATAATTATATGTATAATTATGTATACATACATACACATGTATGTTTAGTTTGTTGAAATTGGATGTGAACTCCATGAGGGTACAGACGATATTATTTTCATCTTTGTATCCCTGACTACCTGTCTGACATAGTAGACAAAAGGATCGGGACTGAATTACATTGTTATAGAGAACTCCCAGATATTCAATTCTTGCTTATTGTTGATGGACATTTTCTATCTGATTGGAATAGTCAGAGGAAGGAAAGGAGATTCAATGATATATTTCTTCTCCACTCAGTTTTTCCCTTGGGAGAAGAGATCACTGGCATGTTGTGTTCCTTGAGGACATCAGAAAATAAAAGAGGTGATCTTCCTAAGGGTCCTTTTCTGGAATTCTCCCGTTCCCTAAAAGACTTTTCTCTAAGGTAGCAGTTTTCTGCTCTGTTGTCTACTGGGAAGAAGTGGAGGTAGAACCTTCTGCTCTTATAACTCCCTTCCCTAATGACATTGCTGGTCCCTAAAGGATTTTCTCTCTTTTGTTTGATTAAAGAAGTTTATGGAATCGTGTGGCAATTAGTCCCAAGGACTCAAGAGAAATGATCCATTGTAATCATCTTGACTAGTCCTATTTCCTTTTTTTTTTTTTTAGCAGAGCTACTAACCCAATATGAAGAGAATTCTTTCTATCTATGTATGTATCTATCTATGTATATATCTATCTATAATTTTGTCTAGATTTTTAGCAAAGCATGTGATAAAGTATATATTATTCTTGTGGAAGAGATGATAATAGGATTAGAAAGATTAATGATCAGACTCAAAGATAGGTTGTTAGTCTAGTTGACAGGTCTTCAGTGGTGTACTCTTGGGCTCTATGTTTGACCTTGTACTACTCAACATATTTATCAATGACTTGGCAAAAGCCATAGCTGCCATGTACTTAAAAACATGAGAGAAATATCCATCAATTTCCTAACAAAGTCAGGACCTAAAAAAATCTCCAGAAACTAGAATACTGGGCTATGTGATAAAGTTTTATAGGGACATGCAATGTAAATTCTCATACTTAGATTCAGAAAAAAAAAATCAGCCTCACAAATATAAGATGAAAGGCTCATGGTTAGATAGTAGTTTGGGGAAAAATCATGAAATTTTAGTGGAATACAAACACAAATGAATTCAGAAGTTAGAATAAAATTAGAAATTGGAAAAAATTCAGAGAGCCCTCTGCACCTGACAGAAAAGGCCCAATAAGATTTTGGGTTGCACGGATAGATGTATAAATTCCAGGAATAAGGAGGCAAGAGTCTTGTGATACTCTGTTCTGATTGGCTCTCATCTGAATTATTGCATTCTGCTCTAGGCGCCGGAGTTTAGGAATCCCATATACAAGGTAGAGCTCAACCAGGATGGTGAAGATCTTTGAATGCATGTCATATGATGTTTGGCAGAAGGAATGGAGAATATTTTTCCTAAAAAAGAGAAGACTCAAAGAAAACATGGTATCTTTGTTCAAGTAACTAGAAGAGTCAAACTAGGGCAGAACCAGAAGCAACGGATAGAAATTACAAAGAGGGAGATTTAATTTTGATGTCTGGAAAAAATTTTTTAATAATTAGAACTATACAGAATTGGAATGGCTTATCTCAGGAGGAAGTGAATTTCCCCTCACTGCAGGCCTTCAAACACTTTTGGGTATGTTGTAATGGGGATCCTTTTAAAAAATTTCAAAAATGAGTTGGATTCGATGGCTGCTGAAATCCCTTTCTATTCTGGAATTCTGTTCTTTTCAAAAATAATTAGGTTTAGTATCTTTAGAGTTATTGCTAACGGTTCTATTTCTATTGCTTGGAAGGCACTTTTAATAGACTTATATGCTTGTACTGACCTAAGACATTTTATGATAATCTACTTGCTAGTGCTTGTTGAATCTCTTTTTTCTTTTTTCTATCTCTGTCTCTTTGTTTGATTGCTTGTGTCTCTGACTCTGTCTCCATCTTTCTGACTATCTTTCTTGGTCTGCCTTTGTGTTTGCCCTTTTCCTTTCTCTTCACAACCTCTTTTTTTTTCTTTTATCTTCTTATTTACTCAAGCAATATAAATCTTATTGTTTGTTGCCACAAATATCCCTAAATTAAGGACATAAAAAAGATAGGTGTTATTGAAATCTCAGTAACAGGTTCTTGGATGAAGAACATGAACACTATCCCTCCCTCCATCTATAGTCCATGTGATGGGGCCAGGGTAGTAATACCTAGTTCAAGATAAAAGTGACAAATTCACAATGACTATTCTTTAAGGTTGAAGGAAATTTTAGGTTACCAGAAGTGTTGAAGGTAAAGAAAAACATAGAATATATTATAGTGTCTGTTATTGGACATACATAGGGAAGGGAAATTGGAGAAAGATTAAATCTATTTTTTGACCATTCCTTAGTTCTTGAATAGATAGATTCAACAGATAGACTCAGTGTTAGTAGTTTGCTGTTGATGCCTGTAGTAGCCAGTAGCCCTTCTTGATCTCTCTTTTCTCTACCACAGCTTGGCCCTTGTTTTGGTTTCTCATTTTGTATGAGGCTTCCTGTGCCACTCTAGATTTTAATCTGCCCATTAATTTATGGGCAGATTTGGGCGAGACTGTTTCCCTGTTGTTACTGCTTAGCTATTGAAGTCTCTGCTCATTTCTTTTTAGTTTGTTTCATTCTCCCTCCATCTCTTCATTCTTTTTCAACTCTTTTCTCTGCATTCTCCTCCAGAGAGATTTAAAACTTTTGATGTATCAGAACAATTCTGTTTTCCAATCTCTGCCCTACGATGGTTTCTTGTCCTCTTAAGGGTGAAGAAATACAACTCCTCGAGACCTCAGTGACTTAGTCTCTCCAGGAAAGGCTAACAGTTCATTTTTTGTTATATTATATCTGATTATATCCCAGTTTTCTTTGAAGACCTAGCTCAATTATCATCTATTCAATGAAGCCTAACCTGATCCCCTTGCTAGAAGTTATTTTTATTTATCCCTTCTTGAATTATTTTTTGTTTGACCTTTCTTAAGTATCAATTACATTCTAATTTATGTCATAGCTATTTGTATTTGTGCATATGACTTGTCCCTTACTACATTGTATGCTCCTTGAAGGAAGGGATTATTTCTGTCTTTCATCTTTTTATCCATAGAGTCTAGCATGATGTACTTTACTTAATCTCTGCATATACTAGGTACCTAATAAATTATTGTTTTGTTGATACATCATGTACCATTCCACTGATTAGAATTCTGGAACACTAAACTTAGATTCATATACATTCCTGATGTTCACTGAAAAAAATAATAAAGTTCTCTATTGAGTTCTTGTTTCTCTGTTTTGGAATTGCAAAAGGAATTGACTACTGCAAATTAGAATCTTGGGTAATTCTAGGAATATGCCTGAGGCTCTTGCCTATTGGTTTAGGCAGCCAGGAAATTCCACTGACCAAAACTGGTGCCTGTAATTACTAGTTACTAGAATTTTAGATATCATAAACATAGCTTTCCCCACTGTCTTCTAGACTGGCAGATAAAAAGGGAAGATATTTGCTGTGAGCAAATTCAATCTGTTGCAGACAGATCAATAGATTTGAGGTGATGGCAAGGCTAAGTTTTAGTTTATTTTCAGTAATAGTACTATTAGGTAGGGGTGAGGTAGAGTACTTAGCTATTAAGCTTCTCTAGAACCTAGCTAGAGACATGTTTGAAAGGTAATCAAGTGAGATTTATAAGCTTATTGATGTCTTGGTGATACTTTGATACCTGAAAACTTAGAATAGAAGCATCTGGAGCAACTGGCAATGCCCCTATGAGGAGTAGAGAAACATAGCCTAAGGCTGCAAATAACTAAATGTCAATTTTCTTACTCCCAGTTGTAGTTCTAAGAAACTACATATTCATAGAGACTCTGCCTTATTTGACAAGTTTGGTGGAGATTGAAATCTTTCTTTGTTTCCCTCTTTTTAAAAAGGAAAACCCTTTGATTGGTAGGCTCTGCTATTAGATACATGAACTTTAAAGAATGATGCCATTGGAATAAAGGAAATCGATTGAATTAAAGGTTAGTGCAATAAGGTTTTTTAAAAAGCATCAAGGTCTGGAGGGGAATGTTAGATAGTGAGTATTTATCGAAGAGCTAGTACACATAAGCTCACCTGGGGAAAATGCAAAAGAAATAGAAGAGTCTGTTTCTGTCTTCTAGGAATTTGTTATCTTGTTGCTGAAACAAAATCCATGCAAATGGAGCATCTGGAGAACAATTACACAGAACAATTACAGAGATCGCAAATACACTAAGAGTGTTAAATTGTGAAGATATAGATTGAATAGCTGTGTCACTTTAGACAATCTCTGAAGGCAGAGCGGCTCAATTTTTATTTTGCTTCTTTTATTTTTCCTTTTAAAAAGAGGAACACTTTGGAAGGACAGAACAAAAACAACAAAACACTAATAAGAGAGAAGATTCTAAGAGCTGCTTTTCATGAGTTCAGTTCACCCAACTCAAGGAAAGTGTGCCTTGGGAATCCTGAAAAAACTTCCAGATAGTGTTTAGGGTCATTAATACCTGAAAAATGATGGAGAACAGCAAAATTATTGCAGATGGAAGAAGGACAAATGTCCCATTTTTCAAAAAAGATAATAAATAAAAACTTAATGAGTAAATTAAAATTTTGAACTGATAGTATTTAGATAAAATCTTGGAAAAAACTAGGTTTAAAGTTTATTCTCTGAAAGTCTCTTTTATTGAACACAAATGATTGAGATATATTTCACATGAATTATTTCCTACAAAAGCTTCCTACCTCTGTCTTCTCAATCTCCCCTGCCTTCCAAGAAAGTAAAGAAAATGGGGTCTGCAAACTTTATATCAGTAATCTGGACTTTGATTTTTGATAGAATTTTAGGATAAAAAATGGAGTTTATTCAGAATTTGGGTATTTATTTTTTTGCTTTGGTGAAAGTTTAACAGGTACACAGTAAACTTGCAAATAAATCTTCTAAAAGCTACATGTCAGAAAATTTAATGCAAAAAATAGTTTCATAAATCAAATCCAGTAGTTTTTAGATCACCATTTTCCCTAGGTCTGTTTTCCTCATTCTGTCTCCTCGTTGCTTTGGTTTCACAGATTTCTACATTTTTTCTTCCCATTCTTTTCATTTTCATCTATTCAGTTCTTTAATTTGATATCATTTGAGCACATTCAATTATTCTTCTTGCATGTTTTCTCCTTTCCCTTTAATTTTATTTTCCCTTTAAATTTCCTAATCTTGTTCAGTCTTTGCTTTTGTCTTCTTTCTTTAGTATACATAAAGGTTTTTAGTTGGTGGATAAACTGAGAGCTCTTCTGCACCCTGAAAAAGTTTATTTTCTAATTTATAACACAATCCAGAAATTCACTGAGTAATATAGGCTTATTCGACTTAAGTGGCTGGGATTATGATGGTTTTAACAGTTTTAATTTGTGAGTTGCTGCAGAATATATTGTGTGACAAAAAGCATCCTTTGAAAATCCATCTGACATTTCTGGCTCACAACTTGAAGTAGACTGGAATAGAATTTGTTGAAGAAAGATTCAGAGATATCTGACTATTTTCATGTTCTAAATATTTTCATTCATGCTGAGCCTAAGAAAGATTGGGAACAGAAAAGTTTAAATGCTAGGGAAGGTCTGTTAGAAATATTGGAAATGCTAATTTACTGTTTCATGCTTTTATTCAATGACTAGATGTCCTTTATGTATTTATTTACCTTGTATGTTTATTTTTGTCTAAATTTTCTTCCTTAGTTTGTATAACTAACCTAAACTTTTCATACAGTGATTCCCCTAGTTTTCCTCTTACCTGATTGCTTCCCTTTCTGAATCTTTTTTCAGCTCATGCCCATTAACCACGGTTATCCCACAGAGCTCTGGCCTGGGTCTGGACCTCTTCTTCCCCAATTTTATTTATTTGTGATCTTATCAGCTTCCATGGATTCATTATTAACTCTATACTGATGATTCTCATAAACATACCCATATGCACACCTATATATATATATATATGTATGTATGTCTACCTTGTAAATAGTAATTTCCCAGATTATTTTTTAGAAATGAAAAGACAAATATGTGAAAACGAGTCAAACTTTATAACAATGAAATTTACAAGGTATTTTAGATACATAGTGCATTGATTTACACTGATATCTATTCCCTTTATTATTCTTAAGCTCAGAGATGATGCCTACTGGACCACCACTCTTTATGGAACACTCCAGTTGGGATACTGTTTACTCTGAGACTTCTGGTTTTAGTTTGGATTAGCATAGAAATGTCTCTAATCAAGTGGTCATGTGACTTGCTGCCTTTGGCTCCCAGGGATAGAGAAGTTTTGTTATAAACAAGTCTTTTGTCTTTATATCATAACTGATACCTTTTCAAAATATTCCTTTTTACTTTGGATATTATTTTGCTTTGATGGATTACTTTGGTATTCAGAAAGTCATAATCTCTTACTCTGGTCAAGAATATTTATTAAAGTTTCTATAAATCTCCATGTACATATGCAATTTATATGGTATAATGTATATTGCTTAATCTAAAGATAGTACAAATCAGATTAATTTTTTTATGGTTCTTGAACTATTAATGGTGAAGATATTTCTAGGATTAATTTTGATGAATTATTTCCATGAAAAAAAACTGCTAATATTTTATTTGTTAAAATTTACCAACTATTTATTTATGTGCTTTGTTTATCTTGGTTTTCTCAACTGTAAAATGGGGATAATAACAATACCGTGCAGGGTTGTTGGGAAGAAAAATTGAGATAATATTTGTAAATTCACTTAGCATGATGCCTGGCACATAGCAGGTACTATATTAAATGCTCTTCATTCAATAAACTTTTATTTTGTACCTATAAAGTGCTTTTATTCTTTATATGATTCTTTTGGTAGGGAGAGGGGATTTATTTTGTGTTAAAACTTTTGTACTTTATAATTTCAGGTTGACATAAATATGCTGTTATATCACAGAAGGGCCCTACTGTGTTTTAGAGAATGTTAGGGTAGAGTACATCTCCTTTAGATAGGATTGTGTGCCTGTGAAGCCCATTACAGAGAGCACATAAATGCTGAAAAACAGTTCTCTTAGTAAGACTCAGAAATAGGCAAAACAAAGGAAGTATTCTCTTAAAAATGATGCATGCAGAGAAACATGCTCCCAATAACAAAAAGGATCCAGGATATTTTATGTCTTTTTAAGAGATAGGGAAGAAAGAAGAACAAGGTCACATGTAGCAAAATAATAATTGTAAGAGGATTAAATACCATGGCCCTAGGAAATGCTTCTACATCATGATAGCAAGGGGTTGCTAAGGTAACTTGGAGGGATGTAACTTAGCACCTTTTAGGCAAAGCTTTATGAAGATTTAAGGGAGAATATTAGGATTCAGTCAGTAGTATGATGTTTCCTGATCCAGGTTGTAGTTAATCTAATAAACATGAAATGACAGGATGGGGAATGACTATCCAATAACTGACCTATAAATGGGCTTGCAACAAAACTCTTCCCAACACCATCATCCTCCTTCCTTCTTTCCACTCTAATGGAGATTCAGGCTTCAAGTTGTGGAAGCTTGATGGGGCCGTAGACAGCAGCTTTCTGTGAGACAAAAGATCTTTATAGAAGAGTGGAGGAATAGAGAAACAGGCAAAAGATATGTCAGTGCTTGAAATATAGCTCGACCTCATCCCACCCCTATTCCCCAAAGCTTCTGAGACCTAAACTATAGAAATCAACCTCAGAGAACAAGCTCTGCAGTTCTCTGAACTTCCAGGGTTAGACCAAAGAAATGAGGGACAGAGGAAGCAGGATAGGGCACTGGGACAAGATTGTGTGTGTGTGTGTGTGTGTGTGTGTGTGTGTGTGTGTGTGTGTGTGTGCGCGCGTGTGTGTGACTCCACTAACCCTGAAGGAAAAAGCCTAAAATTTAGCTGGAGTTATTCCTCCCTCCAAAGTCACTTGGGACAGAGACCTAGGTGGGGAACTATGAAGTACTCAGTATGCAAGGAGGCTGAAATGCTTCGAGATCCAGGCCCCAAGGAAACCATCATCAGAAAAGAGAGAGTCAAGAATTGATCAGTAGGGAAAAATAACATTGTGTGTATGTAAAGCCTGAAATCAACATAAATCTCAGGAAGAAGAAAACTCAAAAACCTTGAAAACAAGCAGATAAATTAATAAGAAAATATTAACAACATATAAATATGGCCTCTATTTCTAATAAACAAGTGCAAATATCTTTGACAGCTAGCATAGAATATCAGAGAGTCAGGAAGACCTAAGTTCAAATTTAGCTTAAGACACTTGAATAAGGTGGTAACACAGGGGAATTCACTTAAAACTCTCAGTTTCCTTGTTTCTAGATCTGTCTCCCAAGATTGTTGTGAGGGTCAAATGAGTTAATTGTGAAGGGCTTAGCACTGTGCCTGGCACACAATATGTGCTATATAAATGTTAACTATTTTTATGAATAAATACAGCAAAATAAAGGGAAATGATCCAACATTTAATGAGAAAAAGCACTTTGAATTTGAGAGGAACTTAAAACTGCAACACTATTCCTGAGTGGTTTAAAAGAGAAATGCACATTATAAGAGCAGAATGTATGACTTGCACACAAGAAATAACTGGCACAATAGAAAATCTTGAATGGAAAAGTCTCACCAAAGAAACAAAAGAGAGAACAAGAAATTAGGAATACAAATAAATACAAATAAAGAAAAGAAGAACAATCTATAAGAAGAAAAGCAAAACTAATAATATTAAAAGACAATATGCTCACTAACTAAGCAATACAAACTGATCTTGAAGACTAGATATATAGAGAAAACCTAAGGATAATAGAGCTCCTAGAACAACAAAAGATGAAAACCCTGAATATCATTACACACACACACATATGTATGTAATAATAATAATAATATTACAAGAGAACTGCCTACGGCTTTTGAACTCAGAAAATGAAATTGCAATTTAAAGAACTCATAGATTACCTACAAACAAATGAAATAAAAATATGGCTACAAACTCTAAGAATGAAATGGTTTCATTGTTCAGTTATTTTCATTTGTATCTGAATCTTTGTGATCCCATTTGAATTTTGGAGTGTAATTTGCCATTTCCTTACCCAGCTCATTTTACAGATGAGGAAACTGAGACAAACAGGGTGAAATGATCTGTCCAGAGTCACAAAGCTATTAAGTTTCTGTCTCCAGGCTGTATCACCTAGTTCCCCTATGTAATAGTTCAAAATAACAATTCATTTCAGAAATGAGTGTGTTGATTTTCTTTGTAATATTTCTCAAATATACCCCCTTCTCTCCACTGATGTTGTCACCACACTAGTGCAGGCCTTTATTTTATTCCTGTACTGTTGAAAACTGTTTGTGGGTCTGCCTGATTCAAGTCTTTCCCAATTTCAAGGAGTCACTAAAGTGATTTTCCTAAAGCTCTGGTTAGACCATGCTATCTTCTTACTTGATAAGCTCAGGAACAAATATAAAATCCTTTAGTTAGTAATCCCCTCCTACTTTTCCATCTTTCTTACATTGTACTTTTTCCACATAGTCTTTTATCTAATAACACTGAAATCCTTGCTATTGCAGGAAAAACACTCCATATCTTGGCTTTAGGCATTTTCTCTGATTCTTTTCCATTCTTGAAAGGTTCTTCATCTCTACCTGTTGGCTTCTCTGATTTTCTTTAAGTTTCAATGAAAATTCCATCTTCAGGAGAAAGATTTATTTTAATATTTCTTAATTATACTACCTTTCTTTTGTTAATTACTTCCTATTCATTATATGTCTTTATATCTATATATGTACATATATATATCTATAATATATGGCTTGTCTGAGTATATTTATGTATTGCCCTTACCTAATTCCATATGCTTTTTGACTTGGTCCCCAGCAAGCCTTCTCCTGAGAAACCACAGGAGGAATTTTCTTATATTTCTAGAACTTAGCATTATGCCTGGTACATAGTAGTCACTTAATAAATGTTTATTTATTGATTGAGAAACTATAAGTTCTTGAAGCTATTTGGAGAAATAGGAAATTAAATTTGGAGAAAAGGAAATTAAAAGAATCCCAAACTATTCTATGTCTAACAGAAAATGCAGGGGAGAATGGAATAATGTGTTCCAAAGGCCAGTGGAGCTCAGGATGCAACCCAGAGTGACGTATCCTGAAAATCTGACCTTTTCATTTGTTCTTGTCTTTTCCTATCATTTTAGCCAATCTGAGAGGAGTGTAGTGGTATCTCAGAGTTGTCTTAATTTGCATTTCTCTGATCAGTAGTGATTTAGATTAGATTAGAAATAGTTTTAATTTTTTCATCTGAAAACTGTTTGTTCATATCCTTTGACCATTTATCAATTTGAGAATGCCTTGGATTCTTATAAATTTGAGTCAATTTTCTATATATTTTAGAAATGAGGTCTTTATCATAACCTTTGAATGCAAAAATGTTTTCCCAATTTATTGCTTCCCTTCTAATCTTGTCTGCATTGGTTTTGTTTATACAAAAGCTTTTAAACTTAATATAAAATTATCTATCTGATCAATTATTAGTTCCAGTTCTTCTTTGGACACAAATTCCTTCCTTCTCCACAGATCTGAGAGGTAAACTATCCTATGTTCTTCTAATTTGCTTATAATATCAATCTTTATGTCTAAATCATAAATCCATTTAGATCTTATATTAGTATGTGGTGTTAGGTGTGGGTCAAGTCCTAATTTCTTCCATACTAGATGCCTAGCAGTTTTTGTCAAATAGCGAATTCTTATCCCCAAAACTGAAGTTTTTGGGTTTGTCAAATACTAGATTTCTATAGTTAATGCCTACTTTGTCCTGTGATCCTATCCTCTTCCACTGATTGACCACTCTGTTTCTTAGCCAGTACCAAATGGTTTTAATGATTTATAGTTTTAGATGTGGCACAGCTAGGCCACCTTCATCAGCATTATTTTTTAAATTAATTCCCTTCAAATTCTTTATCTTTTGTTTTTCCAGATGAACTTTGTTACTATTTTTCTAGATCTGGAAAATAATTTCTTGGGAGTTTGATTGGTGGCATGGCACTAAATAATTAATTTAGGGAATGTTGTCATTTTTATTATATTCTCTCAGTTTATGCATGAGCACTTGATATTTTTCCAACTGATTGGGGCTGACTTTATTTGTGTGGAGAGTGTTTTGTAGTTGTGTTCATACAGTTCCTGACTTTCTTTTGACAGATAGATTCCCAAATATTTTATACTATCGACAATTTTTTTTGAATGGAATTTCTTTTTGTATCTCTTGCTGCTGGACTTTGTTAGGAATATATAAAAGTGCTGATGATTTTTATGGATTTATTTTGTATCCTGCAACTTTGCTAAAGTTGTGAATTATTTCTAGTAGTTTTTTAGTGGATTCTCTAGGGTTCTCTAAGTATACCATTATATATATCATCTGCAAAGAGTGATAATATGGTTTCCTCATTACCTACTCTAATTCCTTTAATCTCTTTTTCTTCTCATTGCCAAAGCTAACATTTCTAATACAATATTAAATAGTAATAGTGACAATGGGCAGCCTTGTTTCACTCCTGATCTTATTGGGAATGGTTCTAGTTTGTCCCCATTACATATGATGCTTGCTGATAGTTTTATAGATGCTACTGATCACTTTAAGAAAAAGTCCATTTATTCCTATATTCTCTAATGGTTTTAATAGGAATGGGTGTTGGATTTTATCAAATGCTTTTCCTGCATCTATTGAGATAATCATGTGATTTTTATTCATTTGGTTATTGATATAGTTGATTATGCTGATAGTTTTCCTAATATTGAACCACTCCTGCATTCCTGGTATAAATCCTACTTGGTCATAGTGTATTATCCTGGGGATGAATTTGTGTAGCTAATACTTTATTTAAGATTTTTGCATCATTATTAATTAAGGAAATTGGTCTATAATTTTCTTTCTCTCTTTTCACCTTACCTGGTTTAGCTATCAGCACCATATCTGTGTCATAAAAGGAATTTGGTAGAACTCCTTTTTCCCCTATTTTTTCAAATAGTATATATGCTATTGAAATTAATTGTTCTTTGAATGTTTGGTAGAATTCACATGTAAATTAATCTGTCCCTGGAGTTTTTTTCCTTAGGGAGTTGATTAATAGCTCATTCTATTTCTTTTTCTAAAATGGGATTATTTAAATAATTTATTTTTTCTTCTGTTAACTTGGGAAATATATATTTTTGTAGATATTCCTCCATTTCATTTAGATTATAAAATTTATTAGCATATACTTGGGCAAAATAACTCCTAATTGTTGCTCTAATTTCTTTTTCATTGGTGGAAAGTTCTCTTTTTTATTTTTGAGACTAACAATTAGATTTTCTTCCTTCCCTTTTCTAATCAAATTAACTAAAGGCTTATCTATTTTGTTGGTTTTTTCATAAAATGAACTCCTAGTTTTATTTATTAATTCACTAGTTTTCTTATTTTCAATTTTATTAACCTCTCCTTTTATTTTCAAAATTTCAAATTTGTTATTTATTTTAAGGTTTTTAATTTGTTCTTTTTTCTAGCTTTTTTAGATGTAAGTCCAATTCATTGATCTTCTCTTTCTCCATTTTATGCAAGTAAGCATCTAGAGATATAAAATTCTCCCTTGTCATTGCTTTGGCTGTATCCCACAAATTTTGGCATTTTGTCTCATTATTGTCATTCTCTTGCATGAAATTACTGATTGTGCTAT
>JAJPUD010001739.1:90149-105332 GCA_023553655.1 Myrmecobius fasciatus | reverse complement strand
TAACATGTAGTGGACTTCCTGCCATCTGGGGGAGGGGAGGGGACTGGAGGTAAAATTTGTATTGGAAAGCTTTGTAAAGATCAATGCTGGGGAACTACCCATACATATGTTATACAAATAAAAAGCTTTAAAAAAATAAAATAACTAATTCTATATTTCCTCCATCTTATTTATTTTAAGTTATGCCTTTTTCTTTTCTTTCCCCCTTCCCTCTTCCCCAGTATTTTGCTTTTGATGACCACCTCCCTCAAACAATCCTCCTACTTTATAATTACTCCCCCTTTTTTACACTTTTCCCCTATTACTTGTTCTATTAATTAATACTTCTATTAATTTTTCCCTTTCTTTCTCCCCTTTCCCTCCCACTTCCCTATAAGGTGAGAAAAGTTTCTCCGTGAAACCAAATATATCTGGTAATCTCTTAGAATCAAATTTGATGAGAGTAAGATTCACAATGATCATCTCCTCCCTTCTTCCCCTCAATCGCCATAGTTTTTCTTTGCTTCTGCATGAGATGTAATTTCCCTTATTTTACCCCCTATTTCCCCTCTCCCCCTTCTTTCTTTTTCATATTATCATAATAAAATCAAATTATACCCATATTCTCTAAGTATACCCATAACAAAAACATAGTTCTCAAGAGGTCTTTCCTTTTTACCTTTTTATGTTTCTCTTGAGTTCTGTGTTTGGAGAGAATTTTTTTTTTTTGTTCAGTTCTGGTCTTTTCATTGGAATCTGGTGAAATTCATCTATATCAATGAATTTCCATCTTCTTCCCTCAAAGATGCTCATTTTAGTTGGACAGCTTATTTTTGGCTATAATCCAAGTTCCCTTTTCTATCAGAATATCAGATTCCAGGCCCTTGCATCTTTTAAGGTAGAAGCTGCTAGGTCAGTGGTTAATCCTAATTGTGACTGTTTGGTATTTAAATTGTTTTTTTATGGCTTCTTGCAATATCTTTTCCTTGGTGTGATAGTTCTGAAATTTAGCCATGATATTCCTTGGGGATTTAATTTTGGGATCTCTTTGAAGAGGTGATTAGTGAATTCTTTCAATGGCTATTTTACCTTCTGATTCTAAAATATCAGGGTACTTTTCTTTTATGATTTCCTATAAAATAATGTCTAGGTTTTTTTTTTCATTATGGCTTTCAGGAAGTCCAATAATCCTTAGATTGTCTCTTCTAGATCTATTTTCCAGGTCAGTTGTTTTTCCTAGCAGGTATTTCATATTTTCTTCTGGTTTTTCATTTATTTTTCTTTTTGTTTGACTGATTCTTGAAGTCTTATTGAGTCGTTCACTTCCATATGTTCAATTATAATTTTTAGTGTATTATTTTCTTCAGTTATCTTTTTTAGCTCCTTTTGTAATTGGCCAATTGAATTTTTTTGTTCAATGCATTCTTTTTCCATTTCACCAATTTTGTTTTTCAGTCAATTGGTGTCTTTTTCATGTCTCTTTTGTAGACCATTATATGCTTTTTCCATTCCTTCTTGCAGTGATCTCATTTCATTTCCCCATTTTCTTCTAACTCTCTTTTAAGATAACTTTATGCAATCTTCCAAAAAAGCTTTGTAAAATGGGAAACATCTCATGTCTCCCTTTGGGACTTCATCTGTCGTTGCTTTACCTTTAGGGACCTCAGGATTTAAGGTCTTTTCTTCTCTCTCTCCATAAAAACTATCTATGGTGAGAGTTCTTTTTGGTTTTTTATTTATTTTTTTAAGGCTTGAGGTCTGTTCAATGCTTTAATATGCCCTGGGACAGTTCTGCTGATTGAGTTCCAGTGCTGGATAATGGTGGCTAGGTCCAGCAGTCTTCTGGGGCTCAGCAGTTTAAAATTTGCTTTTTGTAGCAAATCTGCCAAATCATTTGCTTGCAACTAGGACAGAGTAGCCTAAGAGACTCAGAGAAGATTCCCAGGTACATAGAAACTCCAATGCTCTGACTCCCTGCCCCAGCTCCTTGCCCGGTCTCCCTGTGCTGCTGTGTGGGCTTGGCAGACTGTCCCCTCACCTGTTTGAAATAGACCTGTTCTGAAGTTCTTCCAAGGTATCTTCTTCTGGGAATGTGTTGTACTCCAAATATTTGTGGGTTCTTTGAGTCCAAAACCAGTTTAGAGGCTTAATCTGCTATTAGTTTGAGAGAAGGTCAGAGGAGGTCACAAAAAGTAGTGTCTGTTCTCCACCGTCTTGGTTCTGCCCCCTCCATCAATCAAGTTTTAAAAGAACGATTAGTACCTAACTTGATAAATTATTCTCAGTGATTTATCTAAGAAATAATTTATTGTGATCAAGTAGGATTTATACCAGGATTGCAATGATGGTTCATATTAAGATTAATATAATCAATCATATTAAAAACCAAACATCCTAATCTACATCTCAATAGATGTACCAAAAGTCTATGACAAATTACAGTATTCTTTTATACAACAAACAACCAAACCCCTCAAAATATAGATATGGAGGTAGGGATCTTTTAAACAATATCATAAAAAAGCATCTTTTTTATGCAAAACCAAAAACAAGCATCATAAGCAAATGAGGAGATACGTGAACCTTTTCCTAATAAAATGGAAGTGAAGCAAGCAAAGATTCCTATTCTCTTCACTATTATTTGATACAGTTCTGGAAGTGCAAGTGACAATCACAACCACAACAACTGCAAAGAGAAAGAAATTAAAAGTACAATGATTGGCAAAGAGGAAATAAAACTATCTCTGATAGTTTTTACTGATGATTTGCTGCTTGATCTGATGGTTTAGTTGAAAAATGCTGGGAATCAGGCAAGATACTGAGGTCACAACTTCAGCAAGTTCCAGCCTAAAAATATACTCTTCTCCCCCAATCAATATAATTTCTATATATTGATAAAAAACTTAAAGAAATTAAGAACAACTTAAAATGCTTATGGCTAACCCATGCCAATCTAATAAAAATAAATTACTACAAGAGTTTTTGCACATCTAATACTATAGTAATCAAATTGCCAAGGTATTGCTTTATGAAACTTAATAAAATAATAGCAAAATTCATTCAGAAAAGCAACAGATCTAGAATATTAAGAGAAATTATGAGAAGAAGCAGGGACAAAAAAGCAGGACTGACCAAAACTACTTGGTATTGATTAAAAAAATATAAAGTTCAATAGAACAGGTTAGACAAGGGAGAAACAGAAACAATGGAATTCAGTAATTTGTTTGATAAAGTGGGAAACATACATTACCTAGTAAAGTTCATTCAACCAGTGTGTGTCAGAGGTAGTATTTGAAGACTTAGGCTCCTATGCTTATGTGCTGACTCTTATAAATGCAATAATCATCAATAAATGTGATTTGTTGTAAACATACTAAGTAAACATACTAAGCTAGGAACAAAATCTCAGCCCAAAGTCCTTAGGTTTTCACCCAGAGACAAAAGAATTCACATCTAGCAAACTAGCAAAGGAAAACAATTTCATTTTGTGTTTCCTTCCAGGCCTGCTATCTTTGAGTCCTTTCTTTTCTTGTTAATTCAGAGAGTTTCTTTGATTGTTGTTGTTGTTGTTGTTGTCGTTTGAGGGTGGTGTTTCAATTTTTTTTTTTTAAATAGTGGTTATCAGTAAATATACTGTTTTGGTTTTACTCATTTTTAAAAAACACATTTCTTCAAACAAGTCTTTCTTTATTTCTTCATATCACTTCTTCTGAGTAGCATTCCACTATATTAACAAACCATAATTAATTATTTTCCAATTGTTAGACATAATTTTTTAGGTTGCTTCTAGTTTTTTTTTTATTACAAATAGAACAATTATAAAGAGTTTGGTAGAAAGAAGTTCCCCTCTCCTCCTGTTATAACTTCTAAATAGAATCTTATAGCAGAATTGCTTGGTCTCAAAAATTATGAGCACTTTGGGGACTCGTATTGTTCTATATTACCATTTTTGTTTCTGTTCAGCTGTTTTTACATCACATCTGAATCTTTGTGACCCCATTTGGGGTTTTCTTAGCAAACTTACTGAAGTGTTTGCTATTTCCTTCTTCAGGTCACTGTACAGATGAAGAAACTACAAAGTAGTCTGGAAGAAATTGATTTAAACCAAATTCTTAGAATGTATGCTACAATACATTTCAAATGGATAGATTACCTTAATATTAAAAATTATCTTATTAAAACATAAGAGAAAAAATAAGAGGAACTTCTCACAACTTTGGGTAGGGGGTATATTCTTCATCGTACAAGAGATAATAATAATGACAAAATAAATAAATTAAAAAAATTAATTAAAACTTTTTATTTGCAAAACATATGCATGAGTAATTTTTCAACACTGACCCTTGCAAAGCCTTCTGCTCCAAATTTTTCCCTCCTTCCTCTCGCCCCTACCCCTAGATGGCAGATTAATACATGTTAATTATGTTAAAATATATGACAAATTGAATATATGTATAAATATTTATACAGTTATCTTGCTGTACAAGAAGAATTGGATCTACAGGAAAAAAAACCTGAGAAAGAAAACAAAATGCAAGCAAACATCAACAAAGTGAAAATGCTATGTTGTGGTCCACACTTAGATCCCACAGGCCTTTCCCTGTGTGTATTTGGCTTTCTTCATCACTGAACAAATGGAACTGGTTTGAATCATCTCATTGTTGAAGAGAGCCATGAATAACAAAACAAATAACTTTGACTACATGAAACTTAAAAACTTTTGCACTGATCAGGTTAATTCACCCATGATAAAAACCAAAATGATTAAATGGGGAAAAAACAACTTTGGATCTTTTTTTTTTTAATAAAAGTTTGGTATTCAATATTTGTACACAGAAGCATACATACTCACACAGAGATTAGGTATGTATATCTATATAAATTAGTATCCATTCCACAATAAATTGGCCAAAGGATATGAACAAAAGAAGCTCTCAAAAGAAATTCTCAAAAGAGGAACTGCAAAATATTTTCAGTCATAGGTAAGAATGAAAGAATGCTCTCATTTGCTAATAATAAAACTGGTCAAAACAATCCTTAAACTTTACCTCATACCTGTAAATTGTCAAAGATGACAAAATGTCATCAATCAATACTAGAGTGGTTATGGAATTACAGGCAGATTAATATTCTTTTGGTGGATCTATGAAATGTGTACAACAATTTTTTTGCACCATTTTATTTTTTGTTTTAGCTTTTAAAAAAATATTTTATCTCCCCCCCATTACATGTAAAGACAACTTTAACATTTACTTTAAAAATTTTTGAGTTCTAAATTTTCTCCCTCTCTCCTTTATCCCTTCCTCTCTGAGATAGTAAGCAATTTAATATAGGCTATAAGTGTACAATCATGTACAATCATGAAATATATTACCATATTAGTTACATTGCAAACGAAGACAGATCCAGAAGAAAGAAAAACATAAAAATAATACAGAAAGTGAAAAATAGTGTTCTTCAATTTGTTTTCAGACTCTCAGTTCTTTCTCAGGAGGTGGATAGAATTTTTCATCATGAGTCTGTCAGAATTATCTTAGATTATTATATCGCTGAAAATAGCCAAAATATTAATAGTAGATCATCATATAGTACCACAATCACTGTGGTACAGCAACTTTGAAGCAATTTGGAATTGCACAAATAAAGTGATTAAGATCTCCATATGTTTTGCACCAGGGACTTATTATACTCCAAGGAAACTACTGATAAAAAAAGTTCCTAAATACACCAAAATATTTAGGGCAGCACTTTTTATGATAGCAAAGAATT
The DNA here is from genome assembly GCA_023553655.1 of Myrmecobius fasciatus. Lineage (NCBI taxonomy): Eukaryota > Metazoa > Chordata > Mammalia > Dasyuromorphia > Myrmecobiidae > Myrmecobius > Myrmecobius fasciatus. The sequence goes on along the minus strand of JAJPUD010001739.1, from coordinate 99,584 downwards.
GGCAACAAATCAGATACCCATGATTGAGGAATGGCTAAAGAAATTGTGATGTATTACTGGAATAGAATGTTATGCTATAGGAAATACATATGTAAGGAATATTGAGAAGTATAGAAAGATCTATATGAACTGATGCTAAGTGAAATAAACAGAGATTAGAAAATAATATACACATCAGCTTCTTTAGTTGGGGCTTGCCATTCCAAATAAAGTCTCATAGTTAAATGTGGGCATCATTAAATTATGCTATATTATTAATAAATGTTGATTTGTATACCTGTTTTATTTACCTATACACCCAGAGCCACATAAACATTTCTTGGATTCAAAGGGTTGTAGGTGGAAACAGTTTAAGAAGCCCTGATATACACAATAATTACAATGGAAATAGAATAACTACATATCAGCAAAAATAAAAAATGAATTTAACAAAATTATAAAGATCAAGAATAATTCAAATGAAGAGATATTAGAAGACACACCTAACCTATTCTTTCATGGAGGTGGGAAGACCATAGGTGTTTGATACTGTGTGTTTGGACTTTTTAAATGTATTGATTATGTGTTAATTTTTTTTTCTTTTTAAAAACACTATTTGTTATATAGGTAGCTTTCTGACAGGGGATGTTGGAGGCTTGCTGGGGATAACAGTGATGATGTAAAAAACAGAAGACATCAATAGAAATTTCATTTATTTATTAAAAAGAAACACTGAGACATTTTCCAAATGGAATCTATTCCATTATCTTCCTGCTGTTCATCTACAGTTCTTGTCCTAGTTTTCAAGGTATGCTCATAAACAGAGGGAAATAATTAAAGTTAGCATCTGTAATTTTTTTTATATTGGCTTATAAGAAACTATGAAACCATATCCTGTTACTTTGTGGGGCGTGTAAGTTTTGTGCCATTGGATTTTTTGGTAGAAGAAAATATTTATCGTTCTTTATGAGAATATTAGAAGGATGCAGGGAGGTTTCTGCAAGTAACATTTCACAGTAAACTACACCTTTACAATCACACACTGAATTGAAAGGTATCAAGAATATATGATTCTGCTTATTTCCTATTAAAAAAGATTTGTATTTGTTGAAACAAAAAGTTGCCTGAAAAGCTCTCCTCATACAAAGCGTTTTCCATGACTGGAGGAAATCTGGCCAAAATCATGCCAGAGACATTGGAAGGTATAGCAACTCAAATAATTTTGTTCAAGGAATTTCTGATTGCTAATATCAAGTGAGGCATAACAGAGAAAGAGGTAGGCTTCCCAAGACCTTGACTTCTATCATCATGGCTGTCCAATGCATTATCCAACACAAAAAGTAGATTCCAATAGATAGTGAGGTTCTTCAGATGCTTCTATTTGTGGGTGATATTGTGTTGATTGAATCAATCTCTTGAATATTATAGAACTTTTTACAAGAGATACACCCAAAATAATTTGGGTTTGCTACCCCCAAATACATATAACATGCCTGTGGAAAATACCTATTATACAGATTCTGACATTCATTTGGATGGACAACCTCTAGATCTTGTCTATAAATGAATATATCTGAAGTACATGGATACTGCGATACTGCAAATGAACCATTAGCTAAATGTAGAATTGAACAGAAGGCATATATCTTGTTTGTTTTTGACAAATGACATAGGTTTTTAAAAAATATTTATTTTTAATATATATTGCTCTATGAATCATGTTGGGAGAAAAAATCAGTAAAAGGGAAAAACCATGAGAAAGATTAAAAAAGAGAAAAAAAGAAATGTATTGATTTACATTCAGTCTCCATAGTTCTTTTTCTAGATACAGATGAATTTTCTGTCCAAAGTCTATTGGGATTGCTTTGGATCAGTGAAACATTGAGAAGAATCAAGTCTTTCATAGTTGATCATTGCACATTCTTTCTCTTATTGTGGACAATATATTCCTGGTTCTGCTTGTTTTGCTTGGCATCAGTTTGTGTAAATCTTTCCAGAACTTTCTAAAATCAGCTTGTTTATCCTTTCTTGTTTAATAATAATATTCCATTATCTTCATATACCACAACTTATTCAGCCATTCCCCAATTGATGGGCATCTACTCAGTTTTCTATTCTTTGCTACCACAAAAAGAGCTACCACAAACAATTCTGCACATGTGGGTTCTTTCCCCTCCTTTATGATTTCCTTGAGATACAGACTCAGTAATGCCACTGCTGAGTCAAAGGGTATGCAGTTTGATAGCCCTTTCAGCATAGATCCAAATTGCTCTCCAGAATGGTTGGATCATGTCACAATTCCACCAACAATGCATCAGTGTTCCAATTTTCCCACATCTCCTCCAACATTTATCATTATCTTTTCCTATCATCTTAGCCAATCTGAGAGGTGGGAGGTGGTATCTCAGAGTTGTTTTCATTTGTATTTCTCTAATCAATAGTGATTTAGAGCATTTTCTCTCATGACTACAGATGGCTTTAATTTTGTCATTTGAAAATTGTCTTTTCATAGCCTTTGACCATTTATCAATTGGGGAATGATTTGTATACTTATAAATTTAACACAGTTTTTATATATTTTTAGAAATGAGACCTTTATCAGAAACACTGGCTGTAAAGATTTTTTCTCAGCTTTGTATTTTCCTTTTAATATTGTTTCTGTTGCTTTTGGAAATTCTTCTAATGACCTCAATTCTACTCAATTCAATATATACTTATTAGATGCCTGTTATGTGCAGGCCCTGTTATCAAGTACTGAGACTACAAATAAGAAAAAGAGACAATCCCTACACATGAGAAACAATAGGAGAGACAATAGACAAAAGGAAGCTAAATTTTTTGGAGGGAAATTAGAGGATACTCAGGGTGGGGGACATGTTATTTTGTGCCATTGAAGCTAAGCAAAGCTGTTGAAGGACAATACAATTACTAGGAAGGTTGAGTCCTCTACAAAGGAAGGTTTGTGAAACAGTTTAGTGCTCTGCACTCTGCACTTTTGCCTTGCAGTTAGAGGGGAGAAGCAACTGAGGGAAGTTGAGAGGTATAGAGTATTAAAACCTGAGTCTTTATGGCGATGACATTTCAGATGATCAACTTTTTCTGGGTGGCGGTGGTAGTAGTAGTGTAAGACATGTTGTTCTGTGGGGTCAATCCCAGCAGAGCTCTTCCCTAAATAAAGTACCCTCTTCTTAATATCTATATTCTTCTAGTGCTATTGTTGTATGACTGAATCAGGGAATAATATATTATGTGTATAATTGAAGTTGTGTATTATTCTAAGCCAGAGACTTGCTGGCATATTCATGGGAGTATATGGATGAAAATTGCACAGAATAAGCAGTTATGGGTGATTTACAATCTACATAGTTGGAAGTCATATCTATATTGGTGAGATCATAAATATTTTGGTAGCTGAGTCAAAGAAAGTAGTAGTATATCTGATTCAATAGCTATTTTTAAAATTCAAAGCACAATATGTGATGTCTTCATTTTTTTTTTTTAATAATCTGGTTACTTGAAGTTAGTTTTGAAAACTTATTCCCCAACACATTAAAAATTTTGTCACTTTTTGATTTTCTCAGCTCTGGCCACTCTTGTAGACTTTACCTTCTTACTTATTATTACCACATTTTTACAGAACTCAGGAAGTAGAGATTGAAGAGTACAAGTGGTGTGGTTCACTGTTGCTGAAAAAATAAAGCATCATAAAAACACTGGGTGATCTTTTCCATTTCAAATCCTTTGATGCAATATATATATATAGTCTGTCACTCAGTCTGCATTTCCAGCTTGGTAGGACCTCTCAGAGTTTGTGTTCTGAAGATAATGTCTTTAAGAAGACAGGGTTACCTCATTGTCCTTACAAAACAGAAGAGCAGTAATTTTAGATCCATAATAATATTTAAAAGGTTTGACATGTTTATGTAGTGAAGAACTCTATCCCATTTTTAAAGTAACAAGATTTTATCTTATCTTGCTCACTTTTAGGTTTTCTGTGCCATTTCCTGACCTGTCAGACTACCAATAAATGCACATTTCTCCCTTCCAGTTTTTCCCTTCATCTTGGAAGGAAGCAAATCACCAATACTGGTAATCATAGAACTATAGAAAGAGAAAGACTCCCTTTATCCCCACATTTGGAATGTATTTTTTTAATGAGTGTAGAAATTTGGTTATCCAATAAATAATGAAAATCCCAAGAAAGCCATTTTCAGGTTTTATATATATATGTAAAATGGAGAGGAAGAGAAAAATCTTATTTACCCATTACGTTTTAAATTCTCTGTAATTCCAGAAAGACTTTGCAAATTTTCTAAGAATCATAATTTAAGGGGGCGGAGACAAGATGGCGAACTGCAGACAGCGTTCTCTGTGAGCTCCTGAGACCTTCCCACAGACCCAGACAAATTGAGCCTCTGAACTGGTTTTGGAATGAGGGCGCCACCAAACATTTGGACTACAATGCACTTCTATCAAATATCTACTTTGAAAAAACACCAGAGAAGGTCAGTCTCAGGGGAATCTGCCGCTGGTCGTGATCAGACGCCAGCCAGGGCGGAAGTCAGGGCTGCAATAGAGGGGCAGATTTTAGGCACCCAGGAAGCCCCTGGGAGACGCCTGGGCCACTTTGCTCTGCTTGCGGGCAGGTGCTTTGGCAGATCTGCCTTTGGTAAAGGGTGGATTGAGAGCAGCTGAAATCGTGGTCGTAGTGCGAATCTAGCCCAACCAGCCTCAGACCGGAAGTCAACCTGGCAAACTGCCCCATGGCAAATTGAAACTGCAGTAGTACTCCCTGCTGGTGACTGATACCTCAGCTCAAAATCATGAGTAAGAAGCAGAAGAGAGCTTTCATCATAGACAGCTTCTATGGAGAAAAAGTAGAGAAGTCCCCAGATCCTGAGATTCTGAAAACAATCCCAGATGAAGCCACAAAGGCGGACTTAAGTTGGTCTCCCTTCCAGAAGGCTTACCTGGAAGATTGCATTAAGAATCTCAAAAGAGAGCTAGAAGAAGAATGGGGAAATAACTTGAGATCAGGGCAACAGAGATATCAAAAACTGGAAAACAGGACTGGTGAATTGGAAAAAGAAAACAATTCACTGAAAAACAAAATTGGTGAATTGGAAAAAATCACCACTTCACTGGAAAATAAAAATGGTGAATTGGAAAAAAAACAATTCACTGAAAAACAAAATTGGTGAATTGGAAAAAATCACCAATTCACTGGAAAATAAAAATGGTGAACTGGAAAAAAACAATTCACTGAAAAACAAAATTGGTGAATTGGAAAAAATCACCAGTTCACTGGAAAATAAAAATGGCGAATTGGAAAAAGAATCATAATTTAAGGATGTTTGCTTTTTGATTTGTTCAGCATTTTTTCTTCCTTCCTTCCTTCCTTCCTTTCTTCCTTTTTTCCTTCCTTCCTTTCTTCCTTCCTTTCTTTCTTCCTTTCTTCCTTCCTTTTTTCCTTTTTTCCTTCCTTCCTTTCTTCCTTCCTTCCTTCCTTCCTTCCTTCCTTCCTTCCTTCCTTCCTTCCTTCCTTCCTTCCTTCCTTCCTTCCTTCCTTCCTTTCTTCCTTCCTTTTTTTCTTTCTTACCATTTGGTAGTTTCTATTTCTTTCCAAAGGTTTTTTTTTTAAAATAAATTGTTCCATATTTCTTAGAGACATTACTATTAACATATCCAATATAATTTCTTTAATTTGCCTTTCTAGGGTGAATTATCTCACTAAAAGATATTAAAGAGTATGCAAAGAGAAAAAGTAGATACATAGGAAGCATTTTTCTTCTTATTTAATATTTTAATATCTCTGTAAGTATATCTATACAGGGTGTATGGGGTGTTCAGGGAAGATTAGTAGTACTGATATGAGGGTTTGCCAAGCCCTTTTCAAGGCTCCTCATCCACTTTTGGTATCCACCTTTAATCAGCTGTTATCTGTGGCTCCAAGAAGCTATATCATGCAGTGTTCATAAGGGGTAAATCAGGTTGAGAGTAACAGGCAGGCCTCAAATCTGTTGAGGAGTTAGGGGGATGTCTAGACTAAATATGTGAAGAATTCCTCCCTCCACTCTTCAAAAAATGACTTTCCTGGGCAAAATGAGTAAATAAGGACAATTTGTTCCACTGTCTATGAAGGTAGCTGAAACAGGTGCTATGAAGTGCTTAGAAGTTTGTTAGGCATCAGAGTCCAAGATCATCCAATACATTCTGAGCCATTGTCTTGAGTTTTGCCCTGCCACTGGATTTCCATGACTCATGAACAGAAAGTGAGAGAAAGTGAGTTTAATGATTCCTTACAACTCTGCCTCACTTACGTCCAATTTATGCTGGAATCAAGATATTCTTCTGTGATATCACTGATCTTTGAAAACAAAGGACACGCACACACAAAAACAAATAAAAAAGGAGATGTGTGTATGTGTTCTATCTTTTCCTCTTCATAATCTCCATTCATTGCTCCTTGTTCTGACCTCTAAAGCTGAGTTGTTGTTTGTATTTTGTTTTTTGAAGAAAACTAATGACTTCATGGGGTAATGTCTTGCCTCTAAGTAAGCTGAATTTAAGTGAGGTATTGGTATTCTTTTCAAAAAAGGACAAACAGCAAAGATATCTATGTACCATGGTTATACATCTTACAGAAGCAGAGTTGGATAAATAAGTTTATGCTATGGTATAATAAATAATAGTTGAAAATACATAGGCCTTTAAGGCTGGCAAAGCACTTTACACATTTGGTTATATCTTCTCTGGTAAGCTCAAATTTTCTTTAAAATTATTTAGAATGCTCCAGAGATATTGATATACAACCTAAGGGAGTAAAGAATAGAGATAGCTTTCAATATAATAATCTCAGTTATAAGATTCTCATTCAAATATAGAACTTGAAAATGTAACAAAAAGTTATTTACAATGGCCAAAATGAATTTTTACTGATGTTTTACTCCTTTTGATAAAATGTTTCCCATTGCCTCATACATGCTTAGAAAAGTTTCCTTTTGATTTCATTCTAAGAAAATCTATTATTCATATGCTTAGAGGATTTGAGATTGTTCTTAAAATTAGTGAATAGATTTACGATGATGACCCAAAATCTTATTTGTCAAAAAGAAATACATTATTTTTCTTGATATTTTGCTACTCAGTGTTTAGAAACTGTTCAGTCATAGCTGAGATATTTGATATTTATAGTTTTTCTTCCTCTCTTTCTACTTCTTCCCTCTTGCTCATTTTTAGACATAAAAGATAGCAGGTTCCTACTTTCTGAGGAGTTGAACAAGTTGAACAAGTGAAAAATCATGAGTAAGAATGGCAAAGAGATTCATAAATGAACACAGTAGACCAAGTTAATATATCCTACTAATATGTGGGAAATAGAATTATATACTTTCTTCTTTTTCCATGGTTTACACTGGTCATCCTCTATGTCTGAAATGTTTTCCTTTCTCATTTTGGACCAGCATTGGTTTTTTCAGTACTTATCTCAAACTCTATCTGCTTCCTGATCTCCCCAGCTTCTAATGCCTTCCACTTTAAGATTACATGGTAATTACTTTGTTAATCCCTTATACATTCCTGTATTTGTACATGTTATCTCTCCCTTTAGAATATAAACTCTTTGAGGATAAGTATTGTTAGGGTTTTTTCTTTGTATCATTATGCTTGGTGTAGTCTCCAGTACTTCCTAACTGTTTGATAAATGCTTGTTGATTGATTTAAGTTCTAAAATTCTATTATTTCAAACATCTCTCTCTTCTCTTTGTCTCTGTCTTTCTTTCTTTCTCTTTTTTCTCTCTTACCCTCTCTTTTTCTACCTCTCTCTTTCTGTTTCATCTTTGTTGTTTTTTTATAAATTCAGTTGTGTCTGAATCCATGGGCCATAGCTTGCTAAGCCCTTCTATCCTCCACTATCTCCCAAAATGTGTCAAAGCTCATGTTCTTTGCTTTCATTATGTTATATATCCATCTTGTCCTAAGCCATTCCCTTCTCTTTTTGGTTTCAATCTTTCCCAACATAAGGATCTTATAACATATATGTCATCCTTATAACATCCTTGTGCACACACACATATGTAAATATAATAAAATATTAAAAGCAATTTTTCTATTTAAAGAACTTATTATATATTAAAGATAACAACCTCCTAATCATCATTTCAAATTAATTAAATTTTGGGTCAACATGAACCATCAGCAAAATTAACAGAAGGATAATCATACTATTCACATATAAGAAGAAAGGCGTGAACAAGAAATTGTACAAATCTTTATGCCATTTTCAATGGTACCAAGTAGAATAGACCCTGGAGAACTTGTCATTATCAGCACAGAAGGTTTATGAGTTAGGGAGCAAAGAGGTCAGGTATTTTGTATTGCTGCCTTGCACATTACTGTTATTTGCATTAACTCAGGAGCTGAATTGGTTTCTGGTTTATTTCATTTTATAATGTTTACATCATGAAAGTGAGTCAGTGATAAAATTGTTTGAAAATTTCCCCCCTTTTTATTTGAGTAGTAAATTCTCTTTTTCTTCAGATAGAGTAATTTTCCATTTTTCATGTTCCACCATGCTCTCATTCCCTTTCAGATTCACATCTTCAGTCAAGTTCTAGATGTTAATCTATGAACCTTAGAGACAAATACCCTCTTGACTAATTCAAAGTACCTGGACTGTGGGAACATATTTGTGTTTTCTTAGCATTATATTGCACTTGGGGAACTAATTACCAACTACAACCCTGTGAAGAATGTGGGCAATATAAAATGGTTCAGTGCAAACTTAGTGGAAGGAAAGCCTGTACATAGAGCTTTATATCACAACCAGTGAGAAAGAAAGAGAGTAAGAACAAGCTGATTCAGCTTTTGGTCATTAAAATTGGGGGTGAATGAAAGAAATCATGCTCCAGATGGGACTGGAGATGAATTCAAGATGGGGATTTCTAAATTTTTTCAGTAATGAACTGGGATATGTGGGTCAATTTAATCCCAGATTGGGAAATCAAGATGAATACTAACAACTGATAATTCAAGAAGGTATATAAATAGTGCCACCATTCTTTCAATCATTTATATACCCTACCTAGAAGCTATTCTTCACTCATTAATGGCACATATTCTCTCAATTGTTAAGTCTTCTTAATTCGACCTCCTCAACATCTTTTATCTGTGTCCTCTTTAATTATACAAAAACTTCTCTGGACCTTAATACTTCTCACCTGTATTACTGAAACAGCTTTCTATTTAGATGTCTTATGTCCAGACTTTCCATCCTCTAATCTATTCTCCACAGATGCCAAGTTGATATTTTTTTTTCTTTTTTTTATTTTAAGCTTTTTATTTGTATAACGTATGTATGGGTAGCTCCCCAACTTGATCTTTACAAAGCTTTCCAATACAAATTTTACCCCCAGTCCCCTCCCCTCCCCCAGATGGCAGGAAGTCCACTACATGTTA
>JAJPUD010001739.1:0-76461 GCA_023553655.1 Myrmecobius fasciatus | reverse complement strand
TGAAAGAAGTTCATAAGATTCTCTACACTACTAAAACAGTCCCTAACACAAAAACGTTAAGAACACGTGGCTGAAATAGTTACTTCACAGATATCTTACTGCAACCCTCCAAATGATGAATACCATGATTCAGTTTAATGACCATAAGACTATGGTGAGTATAGATGGAAAAGAATGTTTCCTGTATTTAGTGGTTCATAATGTGATACTCATTTCCTTTTTTTTTTTTTTTGAAGTATCCAAGCGTATGTCATTATTGATGGAAAGAGAATAATCATTTTTATGGTTCCTACCTGGCACATAGTAATATGTATAGATGTACATAATAATATGTATATTCTCAACCTCCCAAAACTAGATGTGCCTACACATACTGACTTTACCTACTGGCTACTCTCAGACTTCTTGCCTTCAGTCCAACAGATAGAACATTATTTTGACTAAGGATCATTCAAGCTATCTTCTCTCAATGAGATAAAGTAAATAGGAATACTCAATTCATTTTTTCTCAACCATCCATATACATAGTATGCTAAGCACTTTATGAATATTATATCATTTGATCCACACAATAGCCTTATAACATAGGTATTGTTATTCCCATTTTACAGTTGAGGAAACTAAAGCAAATAGACTAAGTGACTTGTTCAGGGTCAAACAGCAAGCAAGTGTCTGAGGTTACATTTGAATGTGGATCTTCCTGACTGCAGACCCAGGACTCTATCCACTGCTCCACCAGCTGTCTATTGGAGAGAAATCACTGCTTATTATTGAACAATTTAGTACATTTATAGAAATGTCTCCATTACTACAATTAAGAATGCTTTCTCTCACATATAATCCATCATGAGTTTAACCTTCAAAATTAAACATTCTGAAGATTTTTTTTACTATGAGTTATGCCTTGGTTTTTAGTATTGCTCAGTTAGTATCATGCCAGTTTATGTATGTCTTTGAGAAGCTTGATGGAAAGTTTCTTTAAAAGAAAATATTTCATTAGTTATTCTTGTCTTACTTGACGGATTTGCTTATGGGAGTTCTCTAATGAAGGTTAAAATTCAGATTGAATTTTATTATTCTATTTCTTTTAGTTTAGCATTAGACTAGACCTAATGAAACCATAGAAATAGAAATTAAAAAAAAATAGTCACATGATTTCAAATTTCTCCTGGCTACTGATATTTGAAGGGGATTAATGGAAAGCTGCTATGTTGAAAAATACATTTAACATATACATATATCATATTAGAAATAATTGTTATTATAAAGGGTAGTGGTTTAAAAACTGGGAAAATGGTAGGTAAATTGTGATTGTAAGTTCAATGAAACATTCTTTTCCTTTTTAGTAATGAATGCCTGAGGATTAAAGAGTACATACACTAGCATGTGCAAAGAAAACTGAAATACCACTCACATTTTTGTGAATAATAAATGAAAAGAAAATCATTATGATATTGATGTCTGGATTGTTTTCAAATAGTGAAGAAGGTACTTCTAATGAAGTCTACAGAATCCTTCCAAGAATAATGTTTTTAAATATTTAAAATAAGACATATGGGATTACAAAAGAAACAAGTCACCAATATGTTTAAAAAAAGGATTCTTTCTTCCAATCCCCACTAAGGTTTGTTTTGTAAATAATAGTAAGCTGGGTGTTTATTTGCTTCCTGAAACCATGTTTAGAAAAATGAAATTGTAATGGTAAAAAAGGAAATAGTAAAGAAAACTGTTTTTAAATTATATAAATATATAAAATTTGACTATAGATTTCCCAAAAATAAGAACTAGAAATGTGTATAACTCTCTTAAGTTTTATTAGTTTTGGACTAGATTAAATATTTCTGAAAAAAATCATTGTTATAATGATTACATTTTGCATAACAATTGGAAGATGCTTATTAATCATATCTTTACACCAGCCATAGGAAGATAGATTAAGCTTATATTACTTATATATACTTCCAGTTCTAGGAAGCATAAAATTAGGATTCAAATTACTTAAAACTTCATAGTATTGCAGATGTGATATATAATACATATATATGTATTTGTGAATGGAGAGAACATTTAAGACATGTACCCATTGGTAGTATAGTGAAATAGTATTAATTTGATCTCTTTGTTTAAATGGATAAGCAATCTAAGGACATTATCAACCATTGCAATATAGTATTCAATACTTGTTGAAATTAATTGAAGAAATATTTTATGTAAAGCATTTGTGTCTGGTTAATGAATACTGGAGAAATATTTTTTCATACATTATGTACAAATAAAAATTCACATTATAGCTTTACAATAAAGGGTAATACAAAGAAATAGTTTGTATACTGTTATTTATAAAGCCTTGACAGACAGTTTATAATAAAATACTTTTTTTTCACAAGGTTATAACTAGCATATTATATATATATAGGAAATGACTGAGTACAATAACAAACTCTAGGTAATAATCCAATATTTATTGAATGCTTCTCATGCATAGAGGAGTACTGGACTTTATGTTGGAATCATATTTGAGCAAGGTCCATTCTTTATCAAATACCTGATTGTAAACTCTTAATCTGATAGTTTCTGAATGTACCAGACAATGCCTCCTTTCTGTTAGGAACCAACATGCCACTAGAAATTCTGATGGAGAAAATAGATTTGTGCATGAAGGTGAACAGGTCTGGGGGTTCTCTATTTCTTTTAAGTTTACACTTGACAAATACTGTTGACTACTTGGGGCAAGGGGTTAGAGACTTATTGCATGTTACTGAGGGTTTCTGGCTTCCATGTGTTGTCAGTAGCATATTGTGGAATTCTAACTACTCCATAGTTGGCTATTGGGACCCTTGCCTCTCACCACTTGGACTGAAGGCAAGAATTCTGAGATTAGCCAGTAGGTGGAGTCAGTGTCATTAGTCTGAGTTTTTATCTACAAGGTTTGGTACCAATGCCAAAATGTAGAAATATTGAAAGAAAAGAGGGACAGAAAGGAGTAGGGATGGGGGGGGGGGAAGAGACAGCTACAAAGAGAAAAGGAAAAGGAGAGAAGGAAGAGGAGGAGGAGGAAGGACAGGAAAGATTAACTACTGGATATGGTTGACTATCTTAAAATTCTGTGGAGTGGTGAGCCAGAGATAGGGACGCTGACTTCTCTCCCATGATTTAACTCCCAAATCAAGTGTTGGGACCTTAGACCCATACATATATGCACACCAACATACAGGCACACAGGCACATATCTATCCATATAAACACTATAAACACATACCCTTCACTGTCCTTTTCACTCTTTAAAATTTGCAGTCACAAGTACTTTAGGACCTTTCCTAGTACAGGTTCTATTCTAATCATTTCCTTTTGCTCATATTTTCAGCTTCAGTGACTGAATTTAAAAAAATTTAGTTTTGAGGAAGAAAATAATGCACAGGGAAGAAAAGACAGGCAGAAAATGCCTCTCTGAGACAGGTACACATTGCCTGTATGGAATGCTCCCTTGGAGGGGAGGGGTAGAAAATTAATCGTGTTTACAAGTATAGAATTCTATCTGAGAGGTTCTCTTCATAGGCCCTGCCTCCACCTTTTTATTCATGATTTATTTTCTGAATCCAGAGATACATTTCTCCATAGAGTTCAGTTGACAAAGTCTCCATCTTTTCCATTGGGGAGAGGTGTTGTGTATTTATGGGGCTGTTATTATAGGTGGCATAGGTGATTCTAAAAGAACACACAGCCCAATGAGATAATAAAATAGCTAGAAGCCTTCCTGTGTGTTCATGTCACAAAAAACCTTTCAGAAGGAAAAGATTTTAGTACAAAAATAATGAAGTACAATTTCAGAATTCAGAAGTTGGTATTAAAAAAAATTTAATCAAGTGATTTCTTTGTACCTTTTTTTTTAGGAAAAACATTTCAGTATACTCTGCCTTTTCTCTTGCTTGGAGAACATTTAAAATGCTACATATTTAAAATGGAAAAATTGTGTTAAGATTATAATAATAATCTGAATACAGATTTTTCCACCCTCTCTCCTTTGCTAGTGTGATTAGATAAAGACAAAATTTCAGAAAAGAATACTATGAGCTTAGAAAGGTGATAAATAAAGATGAATTGAAAATAAGAAGATTTAAGATGCATACCCATTGGTAATATAGTGAAATAGTACTAATTTGATCTCTTTGTTTAAATAGATAAGCAATCTAAGGACATATATAAAGTTTTTGTCTAAACCCTAAATTTTATATGGGGAAATATTTATGCCTAAAAAATAGGGATAATAAAGGTTAAAAAATAATCACAATGTAAATTTTTTTCTGAAGCAAAATAAACTTCTGATAAATAGAAATATCTGATAATTAAAATCGACAAAGCACAAGTATATGGTTAGATTTAAGGTGTAGGTTAATAGAATATAGCCAAAGGATATAAAAAAGAGTGGCAGTGTAAAGTTTTGGGAAGCAAACTCTTTTTAACCTTTTGAATGTCAAACATTTTCTTCATATGAATCTCCATATTAGATCCATTTTTGTTTTTCATTCTTTCATAGTGAAAGTAAAGCCAAAATTTTTCAAGCTGATACATTCTACATTTGTTAATATTTCATAATATGGTATTTTTCTCCACTTGACTTCGTCTCTTCCCCACTTTCCCTTCTAGTTCTGGCCCATCATGAGAAAATTTGGGAAACTAACTTCCAGTCATGTTTGCCTCATTGTCTGAGAATTGCCTCCAGGTGATAGGATATGAAAGGAAGGATTTTCTTCCTATGTACCTCTCCCCATTTGGAGCATGGACTCAGTTGGGTAAAGATATATCAGGGGTCTCGTTGCATTTGCTTTTATTTTTGTCTTCCCTTTGATTTAGTAAATGGCTTTGTAAATATTGATAGGTTGTGGAAGGCATACAAGTGCTGGCTATAAGAGTAGCATCTCTCAAAATATTTGTAGTTGCAGCAATAGCAATAAGATTGGAGTAGAGGCAATGGAAGTATTGGCTGATCAAAGATCAAACTTGGCTGTTTGATCATATAATGCACAGAATAGAGGTGATATCTGAAATACCCAAATTATAGTATTGCATTATTGTGTTGTATTCTGATAAGCTTTATCAAGTTTTGAGCCAATTATATCTATAGTCATAAATTGTTATTGAATTATGATTAAATCTTTGTATTAATGTGTGCTGTGATTGATTATTCTAGGCTGAATATTGTTTTTTTATGTGTAAAATTATGTAAAACATTTCCACATTAGTCATTCTGTAAAAGAAAAATCAGAACAAAAGGGAAAAACCACAAGGAAAAAAAAGCCCATGACAGAAAAAAGCTAAAGTAGTATGATACGATCTTCATTCAGTTCTATCTTTGAATGTGGATAGCATTTCCCATTATGAGTCTGTTGGAATTGTCTTGGAACATTGCATTGTTGAGAAGAACACATTGTGATTACTATGTACAATGTTTTACTAATTCTGCTCAAGATTTCACTGATCATTTCTGCTCATCAGTTCATGTACATTTTTCAAGGTTTTTCTGACATTTATCTGCTTATTATTACTTATAGAACAATAGTATTGCATTCCATTCATATATCACAACTTTTTCAAATAATAAATTCTTCAAAAATTATAATTGGTCAAGGAGAAGCCAGTGAAGCTATGAGGCCAAGAAATAACAAAACAAAATATAAAGAATGAAAAAATAGAACAGAATAAGAAACATCTTATAGGAAAAACAACAGATCTATAGAATAGATTAAGAAAAGAAAATATAAGAATAATTGGACTACCTGAAAGCTGTGAACAAAAAAAAAGAATCTTGACACAATAAAGCAAGAAATAATCCAAGAAAATTGTGCTGAAGTGATAGAACAAGAGGGGAAAGTAGAAATAGAAAAAATTCACTGACCATATCAGAAAGATCCTACATGGAAAACATATAGAAATATCATTGCTAAATTTGAAACCCCCATATCAAAGAGTGCTACAATTAGAATTGTACAGGATTTATCAGCAGTTACAAGACAAAATCACAGGTCCTGAAATACTATATATTGACAATCAAAAGAACTAGGCCTGTGACCAAAAATATCATATCTAGTGAAACATAACGTTGCATAAGGAAAAAAAATGGATATTCAACAAATTCATAGATTTTTAGGACTTTGTCTCAAACAAACCTGAACTCAATAGAAAATTTAACATATTAAAAAAATCAAAAATTAATGCTAAGAAACTTAACAAGGACAAATTGTTTATGGTTTTTACATGGAAATGTATGCTATATATTTAAAAGCAACACCAGTAACAGTGTAATTCAAAAATGAGACAGAAGCATTGGGGTGGGGAGAGAAGGCTGGTAGGTTTGAAAAACTACTTACATTTGGAATGGGTTAAATAGAAAATAATACATACATACATATATGTATGCATATACATATATATGTATATATATACATATATATGTGTGTGTGTGTGTGTGTGTGTGTGTGTGTGTGTGTGTATCATGAAGGGTATAGCATTCTCCAAAATCTATAAAGAAATAAGGGGGGGAAGGGAATAGGATAAAGATATATAGATTTATGGCACTGGGACAAGGTGTGTAGATGCCTTGAAATGGTATTGTTAGTCAAATGATATGCATGATTTTATAGCTCTTTGGGCATAGTTCAAATTTTTTGCTCATTTATCAATTGATCTGTGTGAAATTGTCACTATTACTATAATTTGCAACTTTCTTTGGGAATGCTGAGGTGGAGGCAATAAGCCAATGAGTCTAAGGATGGACAGTCTAATTCCTGCTGAGAGGTCACACTTCTTCAGAGCTGAACTCATGTAAACCACAGTTGCTAGGTAAAGTAGCTATGGTTTCAATCATCAGTTCTTGTAGTATTTCTCTGCTACACTACTATTTGGACCTGGGAACATTAAGAATCATGCGGTCCAAATTTTCCCAATTCCCATTTTGCAAATGAGGAAATTATTGAGATTTGGTAATTTGTTGGTATCACAAAGGTAATGATAATTTAGTCATAAGGTAATCTGATTCTAAATGGAAGGCTTATTTCATCCTATTTTCTCCTCTACACATGTACCGTCAAGCTACATTGTAACTGTAACACTATACTTTATGATAGATTTCTAAAGGTTGAGAAGAATGGTTGTAGTAAAAAGTGTCTACAAACACAATAAATCAGATCATCTCTTTCAAATATTATTAAATATGTTATTACTAAATGAAACAGATGTTTGATGTTGTCTTGTCTTCTTCCCAAACTACCTTGAAGATGCTGACTTACTATTCTACCCCCTCCCCATTCTCCTTAATTAAAAGTAATATTTTTTTTATTTTACTTTTTAATAATATTCTCTCATAGGGATGTTGGGCTCTTAAAATGTCATGAAAAAGGGGGAGATTGGGATTTTATTGAAATTATGGGGCTACTCCTCAACCCAAAGTAGCACAAGACAGATGTGGGCAGACTAAGCTGTATGATATTTAGGATCTGTAGAGTTCTCTGTTGTATCTCACCTGGGAATCACTGTTCAGGGGAATTCCCAGGTAGTAGAATAAATGAAGTCAGCATTCTTTATTACTTTTGTAGCATAAATCATTACTCATTCTGAACAAGTGAATGAGTGGTTAATTATAAAGCTGTTCCAGTGGCCATAAGGGACTACATATTTCCACAAGCTTTTTTTTTTTTTTAAGTCTTGGGATCTCATGTTCAATCTTATACTCACATAGCATGTTCCTTGACATGTGCTTTCAAGGCAGACTTTCAAATTTTAATGTTGCAAATTTGTGTACTCATCCAAATATATTCCCATATATTTATCTTAACAAATTGTTTTAAGTTACAAACACAATCTTGGAAGCCATAAAACAATGTTCTGGTAGTAACCTTACATTGCTTTCACTTGGCATAGAGAGAGAACTTTCTGCTATAGTTTGAACTTTTAAATTCTATGAATAAACATTTAAAGTGACTTCAAAGAAGCCAATATAGGAATCTGTATTACATTTTTTTCTTACAGTTTAACTTGAGAAACTACCTAATGAGTTAGTATATTGTGAAATATTAAAATGACCACATAAGTTGTTTAGAATTCATGGCACAGGACAGCTAGGTGGTACAGTGGATAGAGCACTAGCCCTGAAGTCAGGATGACCTGAGTTCAGATCTGTTCTCAGACAGTTAACATTTTCCTGGCTGTATGACCCTGGGCAAGTCACTTAACCCCAATTGCCTCAGGAAAAAAAGGGTTCATGGCATGGAAATTAGGTCTAGAATTATTTAAGACAAAGGACATGCTATTAAAGGTGATGAAGATATCTGACAATAAAATGTAACTGCACTTAAATATTTTGTTGTTTAGTCATTTTAATTCCATCCAACTTTTTATTTCCCCATTTAGGGTTTTCTTGGTAAAGACATTAAACATTTCTAGGTAAAGACATTTCCAGCTCATTTTACAAATAAATAAATGCAGAGAAATAGTTAAATGACTTTCCCAGGGTCACATAGCTGGTAAGTGTCTGAAGTCAAATTTGAACTCAGGAAGATGAGTCTTCCTGATTTCAGAACCAGCACTCTATCCATTGCATCATCTAACTGCCCCTTAAGTACTTAAGTGTTTAAATGTATAGCTTTGTAAATGTGCCAGCTCTGTTTATTTTTCTGATGATGGTGGAATTTTTATTCTGGGATTCTGGAATATCTGGAAATCAGTGTGGTGCTGAAGAAAGATCACTAACTCCAGAGTCAAGAAATCCTGGATACAAATCCTCTTTCTGATGTTTACCATCCCTCATGACCTTTGATGTTCTCATTTAATTTCCCAGGACCTCAATTTCCTCATCTTTAAAACAAGAGAGTTGGACTAGATTATCTCTATGGTCCCTTATAGATATTGATTTGGGATTTTATACATCAAAGAAGTTTTATATTTTATTTTATTTGAAATTCTCAGGAAATGTAAAAAAATTCTACCCAAAGATCCCTCTCTAAGATTTTGATGTGCTGACCAAAGGAATAATATACAAAGGATGATGGAAAAATCCTTAATATCCCAAGGAAAGAGGAACCTTAAGAACAGTGTGGCTTATTTGATTGTAAAGAAAGGGGCAGCCTCACACAGAAGGAAAATGAAATTGTTTGTGCTATAAAGTAGGTGTTAATGGAGATAAGGCAGGTGGATGAGTTTTAATACCTCAGTGCCTCCCTGAAGTCCACTTAGATCACAGTTTTTTCTTTCCCAGGCCCTGTTCCCATCTCAGGTTAAAGGTTTAAAAAGGTTTACTAATAAATTAGTTTACAATATTTCATAACTTTATCACAGTTGGCCAGTATTTGTAATCATTTCTCATTGAAATTTTTAAAAATCTCATTTCTAATTTTCTGGCCTCAAAAGGAAAACACTCTCATTATAACTCAGAGCAGGACTTCTTAAACTTCTTTTCACTTACTTATAACTCCTTTTCTCTTGAGAAATTTTAAAGTGACCCCATGTATATAAACAAATAAAATAGTTATATACATCAAGTACTTAGTAATAATAAATCATAATTTTATAATCCCTGCATTGTTACATCACCTTATATGGGGTTGTGACCCACAATTTAAGAAGCTTTGAATTAGAGCACAATTACTGCATGAAATAACAATTTAAAATCTATAGCATAAAAATCCCAGGATTATACCTTTCTCCATTAGACATCAAACACTTTCACTCTCCTTACTTCAGATATTCAGCAGAATCATCTTGGTTTTATCTCAGGGATTTCCACTTTCTTTCTTCATCCTACAGCTCCTTAACCACATCTACTTTTGTCTCTCTTATGTCATTGCTACCAGGTATCTCATATCCAAATTCAGGTAGTTGTGGCCTTTTGTTTTGACTATAATTTCTTTCTTTTTTATTTTGCTTTTTTTGCCAAGGCAATTGAGGTTAAGTGACTTGCTCAGGGTCACACAGCTAGGGAATGTTAAGTGTCTGAGTTCAAACTTGAACTCAGGATCTCCTGACTTCAGGGCTGGTGCTTTATCCACTGTGCCACCTAGCTGCCCCTTGAATATAATTTCTAAGAAAATGATTCATTTATCTCTATGAATAAATATAGATAGAAATCTAGATAGTTCTATATTCATCTCTATCTAATTTCTCTCTCCTTCCCTCCCTTTCTCCTCTTTCTCCTCCTTCTCCTCTCTCTCTCTCTCTCTCTCTCTCTCTCTTTCTCTCTCTCTTTCTCTCTCTCTCTCTCTTTCTCTCTCCATTCTTGGTCTTTTCCTTGAGCTTCAGGATCATGTCACAAATGGCCTATTGGATATTCACACTGGCTGTCTTGGAAACACAAATTCAATGTGTCCAAAACTGAACTCAATATCTAAAACCCTAAATCCTCCTATTTCCAAATTTTCCTTTTTCTTTCAAAACTACTATCCTTCCAGTCTTCTAATAGTGCTTTAATCTCACAATTTCCCTGGACTGTCATGTCATATATCAAGTCAGTAATAAATCTTGTCATTTCTATCTTATATGAGATAGAAATATATTTCTATCTACTTCATATGAGTTGCATTCTCTCCATTCACATAGCTATCATTTTAGTTCAGACCCTCATCAACTCTTACCTGGATTATAGCTACATCCTTCTAATTGGTCTCCTTTCCTCATATCTTTTCCATTCCAGCCAACATTATAGAATGCTGTAAAAGTAATTTTCCTTAAACATAGATTTGATTGTTTGTCCTTCAATCAATTACATTGGCTTCTTTTTGGCTCTGGGATGAAATACAAACTCTTCTGTTTAGATTTTAAAGTTTCTTACAATCTAACTTCAACTTGTCTGTTCAGCCTCACTGAATACTACTCTTCATCTCATATTGGCAACTCAGCCAAATTATCTTCTTTGCTCCTCAAACATGTCTCTGGTTTCCATGATTTTATACTAGCCATCCTCCTTATTTGGCATTTAATTTCTCCTTACTGCCACTTCAAAGTGCTTCTCTTCTTCTAATATGCAGCTCAAGCATCCCCTTGATCCTGTTCCTTCCTTCCAAAACTACCTTGAATTTGATTACCATATACATGTATATATTTACTTTATTTGTATGATGTTCACTCCTTTCCCCTATTAGAATTTTAAGTTTCTTGAAAGTACAATTTGTTTCATTCTTATTCATGGCATTGAGCATAGTTCTTGACACATGGTATTTTATCAGTTTTGTCTCTCACTGTGGGTATTGTATCAGTGCAATTTGCAATGTATATACAACTTTTTTTTTGTATCCTGTACAGCTCATGTCTATGTTCTCCCATAAAGCCTCTAGAGAAGGCTAGATTGAGACATTCTATGGAACTTCCCTTAAACCTCTTGGCATTGTATGGATATAAGTAGAGAATATGGTTTGCCCAATGGTTACAGTTGCTTTTGTGTGTATGATAAGCTTATCTCCTTTTCTTCATTTTTGATAATCCTAAAATCCTATATTTAGAAGTGGAAAGAAGGTTAATGGTCATTTTGTCTGATTTCCTGATTTTATAGAAGAAGAAATTGAGCCCCAAGGCTGAGATTTTAGCTGTTCTATGTGATAAAAGTAGCAAATGGCAGAGCTGAGATGAACTGAAATTCCATGAATCCAAGTTTAGTGCTATTTCTATCATGCCTGCCTCTCTTCACTGCTTTTCTTTTCTTTTTTTCCAATTCTTCATTGGTAATGTTTCAGTTCACTAATCCTCATCATTTATATCTCCTTTATTTTGGGGTTAATCCCCAAATTTTGGAGCCTTGAATTTTTAGAGTATGTGGTATTATATAACTTGGCCATTTAGTACCAACAGAAAAATACTGAATTAAAATTTGTTTCAAAGTCATTAAATATATTTTGTAGTTTCCCAAATGTAATGCTCACTTTCTTCCTCCTATTCAATTCTGGACCTAGTTTATTGTCTATCTACTGTCTATTTAGGGTAAATGGACTAATGGGCCAGCTTCTTGAACTGTCCATTCAACTGCATACCATTTGTTTGATTTTTTTTTTTTGGTTTGATTTTTTCCAATGTAGCTAGCATGACCACAAAGAGTTGGACATGACTGAATGACAATAATAACAACAATAACAATAGCTCCCCATCTAACTCTACCCCCAGTTAAAATAGAAGTTAGGGAGCCACGTCAACTGAGTTTTTTCAGAACCTGAATATACTGTTTCATTACCCACAGTAAAATTTAAAATAAATAAGCAAACTCAGAAAGTAGTAAATATAGTTATTTAGATAGATGTGTTTAATTGAATATTTGAGACAGGTCCAATTACTTATTCAAAGCAAGGAATTAAAGAATGCATAAATTTGTTTGAGAAATGGATTCTTATTCTTGGAAGAGAAGAGAGAAAACAAAATTTCAGGTAGGAAGAATTAATTTTTCCCTTACCAAAGTGTAATTGGGCCACTGATCTTTAGTTTGGCTTGGTTCTTGTGGGAATATCTATACCAAGAAACATAAAATTCCTTTTGCAAATCAGTGCAGAAGAATAGAATGTCAGGACATACCAACTAAAATTAGTGAGAATAGCTTACTGGTCTCCAAATGAAATGATCTTCTACACACTATTAGCTACTATAACACTGAACAAAAGAAATAACTATAAACTCTTTCAGCACCAGATGGTCAGTTTGGGTGTTTGTTATTTTCTTCAATGAAGATGGATTGAAATGGAATGATTATTTCAGTAGACTATGTAAGTAGACATATTAAGTTGAGGCTAAATTACACACAAAGATTGTCAGAAACTACAAGAAAATACACATTAAATAGGTTAATATTTGTGAGTGTAGTTGCATATTGTATATGACTCCCACTAATTTTCATTTGGTCAGAAATTTCACTGGCTTTGGAGTTGAGAATAAAATAAAGAGGATCTAGGCTCCTTGGTTTGAAAATGGGAACATTGCAATCATGTACATTGATGTATAAAACTCTTAAATTTTACCATTCAATTTATGCTGCACTCAATTTTGATTGAACAATTTATGGAAGCTCTTAGTACATTATTTTAGTACTATTATCTCCCTTTCTCTCTCCCTTCTCACCACCCCAGTAAACAAGACTTTACCTGACAAAGGGAAGTAGCTGGAGATATATCTTCACAAAGCCCTGGATGATGTTCCCCTGACGTGTGCTGTCCCAGTTTTATAAATTAGAAATCTGGCTATCTCAGTTTAGTCTCTAAGCGATGCCAGCTGTCTTCTCTTGCAAATGTTCCAAAGATGCTTTGAAGCTCTTCCTGCATTGTGTTGGCAACATTAGTACAGAAAGATTTGAAGACTATAATGGCTGGAAAAGGTTACACAGTCTTACATAATTGACTGTGGCAATATGAAATATTACCTGCTCTCTGTTTTCTAACAAAGTAGATATTGCTTTCTTTGTGGTCTGAAAAGAAACAAAGCCAAGAAGGATTGCTTTTGCTGGTAAATTTCCAGGTTAAAAGCAGCAAATCTGTATTGAAAAGTGTCTCTTCTCTTGTTGTGAATAGTAAATTAACCACTGCATCCTGCTGAACACACAATATGCTTCTGGCTTAATGTGTCGGTTGCTTTGTATTTTCTCCAAGTATTTAGTGGGGGGCAAATGGATGTCATATAAAATGAATCTAGCAAGAATGAACATATTGGCTCTCTAAACTTATTTACCCTCCAAATAATTGTAAGGGAGATAAAAAGTAATGGCGAATTTCTGTCATGTGATAAAGCTCAACAATTTTGGACAGTTCTTTTCATTTGTAAACTATAATGTTCAATACAAGCATGAGATTATTTTATATGTTCAAAATATATCAAATTATTTGTAATAAAATTGCAAAAATCTTTACATTCTAGCAGCAAACTGTTAAACACATACTTAATACTTTCAGGGAGCACAAGCCTTTGAGGAATCAAGAATTTTTAAAATGGTTAATGGGAAAATTGGACATTTTTGTTGTTTTGTCAGGGGTTCTCACAAATCCTTCTTGGGAGATGGAAGAAATATCTCAGAATAACATTGTATAAGATATACAGGGAGGTAGGCATGTCAGTGGATAAAATGCTGGACTTAGAGTCAAGAAGAACTGAGTTAAAATACTTTGAGTGTTTGCTAAGTGAAGCTGGGCAAATAATTTACTTTTCTTTGTGACATTTTCCTTATCTATGAAATGGAGAATAATAATTGCATCTACATTAGAGGATTATTATAAGGACCAAATGAGATGCTAATTGTTTACTTGGGTTACATGGTCATAGGATCATAAATCCAGGGCTGGAAGAGACCTTAGAGGTCATCTTGTCTGAATTCCCTCCCCCTCATTTTAAAGTGAGGAAAATTAGGTTCAAAGGGTGGACCTTACCCAGGATTATCCAAGTAGTAAGTTCCAGGATTTTCTTTCTTATTAAAAAGCGTATTTTTTCATAAATATCATATATCTATCCACATTAGCAACTTTCTTCTCCTTAAACATCATTGCTAAATACCTCCCTCTGCTCACTGCAAATGTCAGTATAATTAGTCATTACTTGTAGTTCATCTACTCCCTGTGGCTCTGCTTGGTTTTCCTACCTATCATGCTAACACATGTCTTTGCTCTTGATTGAATGTTGTAGTACAATCCTTGCATTACATGAAGTTTAGGACAGAATAGTCTTAATTATTTTTATTATTATTAATGTGTCTCTAATTCTGTCCTGTTTGCTTAAGCCAGCTATGAATTCATGAAAAATAATCATGAAAGGGAAAGATTTATCTGTTTATTACTATACCTTTAAAAAGGAATTTGACAAAACACAGTAAGACAGCAAAACTGTTACAGAAACCCTTCTGAAGAGCTGTTAATAATTCAAAGACTATTCCAATGATGAGCTGTAAGAAAGAACTACTGCAGGTCCCTACTTATTCACAGAGAGGCTAGGCTGAAATGTTAATGTCACTCTTTAGGATTTTATAACAAGAGACATAAAATCAAATGAATTCCTAAAAACACCAACGAAAAGGGGACAGGTGCAGCATTAATGACTATGGTCAGGTTGTTTAAAAAGAAAAGACAATAACAGTGCTACCTCATAAGTATTTTGAAGGTGAGAGATAAACCTCTGGAGAGAGCCATAAAATATTTATTGAGATTCCAATGTGTACTCAAGAATTACACTGGGCTAGTGACAGTGATTAAAGGTACAGTGTCGACACAGAGAGATGCTGAGGTTTTAATGTACTGGGTATTGATTGTGTGATGAATCCTAACACTTTGTTTCCTGTGGTTGCTTGCAACATGGGGAGAAATGAAAATAACACATAAAATTTTTGTAGGCCACACTGCATGCAGAACTGAATGGCTGATGGACTAACTGAATGATGAGCTACTCTTTGCCAGTTAGAGAAGATAGAGTTGTCTAGTGAATTGTTCAGTTGGAGACCAGGTGGTTCCAAAAGTGATATATTCTTTTTATTTATTTATTTAATTAAAGCTTTTTATTTTTCAAAACATATATGTGGACAGTTCTTCAACATTATCTCTTGCAAAACCATGTTCCAATTTTCCTCTCCTTACCCCAACCTCTCCTCTAGATGGCAAGTAGTCCATTATATGATAAACATGGTAGAAATATATGTTAAATTCAATATATGTATATATATTTATACAATTATTATGTCACACAAGGAAAAAAAGAGAAGCAAAATAAAATACAAACAAACAACAACAAAAAGAGTGAAAATGCTATGTTGTGAAGCACACTTAGTTCCCACAGTCCTCTCTCTGGGTATAGCTGGCTCTCTTTATTACTGAACAATTGGAACTGATTTGAATCATCTCATTGTTAAAGAGAGTCACGTCCATCAGAAGAGATCATTGTTTAATCTTGTTGCCATGTACAATAATCTCCTGGTTCTGCTCATTTCACTTAGCATCAGTTTATGTAAGTCTCTCCAGACCTTTCTGAAATCATCCTGTTGGTCAAACAGGATGTTTATTACAGAACAATAATATTCCATGACATTTATATACCATAATTTATTCAGACATTCTCCAATTGATGGGCATCCATTCAGTTTCCAGTTTCTAGCCATTACAAAAAGGGATGACACAAACATTTTTGCACATGTGGGTCCCTTTCTCTCCTTTAATATCTCTTTGGGATATTAACCCAGTAGAAACACTGCTGGGTCAAAGAGTATTCACAGTTTGATAATGTTTTGAACATAGTTCCAAATTGCTTTTCAGAATGGCTGGATCCATTCACAATTATATCAATAATGTATTAGTGTCCCAGTTTTCCCACATCCCCTTCAACATTAATCATTATCTTTTACTGTCATCTTAACCAATCTGAGAGGTGTGTAGTGATATCTCAGAGTTGTCTTAATTTGCATTTCTCTGATCAATAGTGATTCAGAGCAACTTTTCATATGACTAGAACTAGTTTCAATTTCTTCATCTGAAAATTGTCTGTTCATGTCATTTGACCATTTATCAATTGTAGAATGGCTTGAATTCTTATAAAATTGAGTCAGTTCTCTATATATTTTAGAAATGAGGCCTTTATCAGAACCTTTGAATGTAAAAAATGTTTTCCCAATTTACTGCTTCCCTTCTAATCTTGTCTGCATTAGTTTTATTTGAACAAAACTTTTTAACTTAATATAATCAAAATTATTTATTTTGTGATCAATAATGATATCCAGTTCTTCTTTGGTCAGAAATTCCTTTTCCTCCACAGATCTGAGAGGTAAACTATCCTATGTTTTTTTTTAATTTGTTAATAATGTCATTCTTTATGTCTAGACTATGAACCCATTTTAACCTTATCTTGGTATATAGTGTTAGGTGTGGGTCAATGCCTAGTTTCTGCCATACTAGTTTCCAATTTTCCCAGCAGCTTTTGTCAAATAGTGAGTTCTTATCCCCAAAACTAGGGTCTTTGGGTTTGTCAAGCACTAGATTGCTATAGTTATTGACTGTTTTGTCCAGTGAACCTAACCCATTCCACTGATTGACTATTCTATTTTTATTAGCCAGTATCAAATATTTTTGATGACCATTGCTTATCTTATAATATAGTTTTAGATCTGGTACAGCTAGATCACCTTCATTTTCATTTTCTTTTTCATTAATTCCCTTGAAATTCTTGACCTTTTGTCCTTCCAGATGAATTTTTTTATTTTTTCTAGGTCAGTAAAATAGTTTCTTGGGAGGTTGATTGGTATAGCACTAAATAAATAGATTAGTTAAAGTAGTATTGTCATCTTTATTATATTCACTTGACCTATCCAAGAGCACTTGATATTTTTTCCATTTGTTTAGATTTGACTTTATTTGTGTGGAAAGTATTTTGTAGTTTTGCTCATATAGTTCCTGACTTTTCCTTGGCAGATAAGATTCCCAAATATTTTATACTATCAACAGTTATTTTAAATGGAATTTCTGTTTGTATCTCTTGCTGTTGGATTTTGTTAGGGATGCATAAAAATGCTGATGATTTATGTGAATTTATTTTGTATGCTGCAACTTTGCTGAAGTGGTGGACTATTTCTAATAGGTTTTTTAGTTGATTTTCTAGGATTCTCTATACCATCATATCATCTGCAAAGAGTGATAATTTGGTTTCCTCATTACCTACTCTAATTTCTTTAATCTCTTTTTTTTCTCTTATTGTTGAAGCTAACATTTCTAATACAATATTGAATAGTAATGGTGATAGTGGGCAACCTTGTTTCTCCCCTGATCTTATTGGGAAGATAATTGGGAAGATGTAATGGGGATAACATTTCAATTTATCCCCATTACATATGATGCTTGCTGATGGTTTTAAATAGATGCTACTGATCATTTTAAGGAAAAGTCCATTTATTCTTATACTCTCTAGTGTTGTTATTAGGAATGGATGTTAGATTTTATCAAATGCTTTTTCTGCATCTATTGAAATAATCATATGCTTTTTGCTATTTGGTTATTGGTATAGTCAATTGTCCTAAGTTTTCCTAATATTGAACCAGTACTGCATTCTTGGTATAAATCCTACTTGATCAGGGTGTATTATCCTGGGAATGACTTTCTGTAATCTCTTTGCTAATATTTTTTATGATTTTTGCATCAACATTCATTAGGAAAATTGGTCTATAATTTTCTTTTTCTGTTTTCATCCTACCTGGTTTAAGTATCAGTACCATGTCTGTGTCATAAAAGGAGTTTGGTAGGAGTCCTTCTTTTTCTATTTTTTCAAATAGTTTATATAGTATTGGAGTTAATTGTTCTTTGAATGTTTGGTAGAATTCACATATAAATCCATTTGACCCTGGAGACTTTTTCTTAGGGAGTTGTTTAATAGCTTGTTCTACTTCTTTTTCTAAAATGGGACTATTTAAGTAATTTATTTCCTCTTCTGTTAATCTATATTTTTTTCATTTAGATGATCAAATTTATTGGCATAAAATTGGGCAAAATAACTCCTCATTATTCCTCTTCATTGGTGGAAAGTTCTCCCTTTACATTTTTGAGACTAACAATTTGATTTTCCTCTTTGCTTTTTCTAATCAAATTAACTAAAGGTTTATCTATTTTTTTGTTTTTTTTCATAACACCAAATCAGTTTAATTTATTAATTCAATAGTGTTTTTACTTTCAATTTTATTAATCTCTCCTTTTATTTTTTTGAATTTCAAGTTTGGTATTTGATTGGGAGTTTTTAATTTGTTCTTTTTCTAGCTTTTTTAGTTGCAAGCCCAATTCACTGATCTTCTCTTTATTTTATGCAAGTAAGCATCTAGAGATATAAAATTTCCCCTTATTATTACTTTGGTTGCATCCCACAAATTTTGGTATGTTGTCTCAATATTGTCATTCTCGGATGAAATTATTAATTGTGGCTATGATTTGTTGTTTCACCCATTCATTCTTTAGGATGAGATTGTATATTTTCCAATTACTTTTTGGTCCATTTTCCCCTGGCCTTGTATTGAATGTAATTTTTATTGCATGGTGATCTGAAAAAATTGCATTTCCTGTTTCTGCCTTTCTGCATTTTATTTTGAGGCTTTTATGTCCTAATATATGGTCAATTTTTGTATAGGTTCCATGCATTGCCAAGAAGAAAGTATATTCCTTTCTGTCTCCATTCAATTTTCTCCAAAGATCTATCATACCTAACTTTTCTAGTATTCTATTTACCTCCTTAACTTCTTTCTTATTTATTTTGTGGTGCAATTTATCTAGTTCTGAGAGAGCAAGGTTGAGATCTCCCAGTATTATAGTTTTGCTGTCTATTTCTTCTTGCAGCTCTCTTAACTTCTTATGTAGGAATCTGGATGCTATACCACTTGGTGCATATATATTTAGTATTGAGATTGCTTCATTATCTATGGTATTCTTTAGTAAAATATAGTTTTCTTCCTTATCTCTTCTAATTATATTTATATTTGCTTTTACTTGATCTAAGATCAGGATTACTACCCCTGCTTTTTTTTTTTTTACTTCACCTGAAGCATAATAGATTCTGCTCCAGCTCTTTACCTTTACTCTGTATGTATCACTCTGCTTTAAATGTGTTTCTTGTAAACAACATATTGTAGGGTTTTGGCATTTAATCCAGTCTGCTATCTGCTTCTGCTTTATGGGAGAATTCACCCCATTCACATTTATGGTTAAAACTACTAATCCTGTATTTCCTACCCTTTTATGTACCCCAAATTATACTTTTATCTTTTCTTTTCCCCTTTCCCAGTATTTTACTTATGAGCACCACTTGCCTCAAGCAGCCCTTCTCTTTTAGAGTCCCTCCCCCTTTCTTATACTTTTCCCCTACTATTTCTGTTTTCCCTTCTATTTCTCTGTGAAGCCAAAATGTCTAATATTCTCTCTTTGAGCCAAATCTGATGAGAGTAAGATTCACACAATGCAAAAGTGGTATATTCTTGAGAAATAAAAGTGAAATGACAACACTTTCAGTTTATTTATAACAACAGCCTTAATTAAGCTTGCTTTTGGTATGTCAGTGCATCACTAGAGTTTTTCCAGTATTCAAGTATATGGGATAATGATAAGGTTTTTAAGTATTTCTGAAAACATTACGAATAAAATATGCATAATTAAAATTATTTTCTAGGACTTCTGATCATAAAATATTTATACATACCTACATACACACACATATATACATAGTACAATGTAGTCTACTTCAAGTTAAAATTGTTGCCTTTAAATTCAATATTTCTCTTCTCTTTTTCATTTATTATCTACTAATCATGGTCCACAACAAGAAGTAGACACAACCAGATAAAGGATAAGTGGGAGCATAATTATTGTTTAAAGAACAGAAAAGAAGATAAGTAGAAGTTTAAATACTTGCCTTTCCTCATTTCTCTTCTTTACCTGGCTCATATTGGTGTGATAAGCTCTAACCAGATTCTTTATTGGCTAAGTCCTGTTCTGGCTTCATCACATTCACAAAGAAAGTCAAAGTAGATCTGAGTTATTCCTAATCTTAATCAATTTGGTGACGCTTTATCTCTGTAAGTGACAAAAGCAGAGAAAGTATTCAAATTTACTCAAAAGATAAATGAAAATTTCACCAGGAAAAATTTGGATAACACAGCTAAGCTTAGACAATAATTAGAAATAGTTAGAAAGTTGAGTCCCTCAGAGGACAATAATAGGTATTGACCTTTATAGAATTTGATTCCACTATCCCTAATGATAAAACCTCAAAATCTAAGTTGGAAAGAATAGTATTTTACTCCTCCCCAACTCCTTTATTTAGCTTTTAGATTTTACTATAATCAGGTCCCATCCTATCTTTTCCAGTCTCCTTACATTATTTTCTATCCTACAAACTTCAATTCAGTTAAAATAATCTTTCTTTTCCTTTTTAAGGCACTCAATGTCCTGTATCCATGTATTTGAACTGGCCCTTCCACATACCTGGGATGTACTCCTTTCTTCTCTCTTCCTCGTGGAATCTTCCTTTAAAAAAGGGCTCAAGCACTGTCTTCAGCATGATACTTTTCCTGATCTCACTTTTCACTGCTAATACTCTCTCTTCAAAACTATGTTTTAATATTTGTTTATAATTGTATTTATTTACTTTATATTTAAATTGTGTATAATTTACATGTATTTGTCTTTTTTATTAGAATGTAAGCTCCTGTGAGTTAGTATTATTTCATTTTTAATATTTGTGTCCCCAGTACCTAGAACATTGTTTGGTACATAGTAAGTACTTAATAAGTTTTTGTTGATTGGTTTATTGATTGATTTGTCTATTCAATTCAAATCCAACTGTATCATCATTTAAGTACAAATATTGAGTCATTTACATTGTTGCTTTCAGTGTTTAGATGTATTTTTTAAAATTCCTGAGCAAAAAGGAATTAATTGTTTTATTAGCAAATAACCAACTCTCTAAATCTTTATTTCTTACTTAAGATCATGGTCCATTGTTTGTCAAAAGAATTGATTAAAAAGTTTCTGGCATTTTGGATGCAAGACTCAAGAGGGATTCGTAGATGAAGATGGATAAGAGTTCCATTGGATGAAAAGAACTGATCTGTATCACTTATAAGTTGGCCTATAAGGTCCCATCTAGTTCTAGATATATTACTTTTAAGAGGAATATTCAATGTATGTATCCCAAGAAATAACTTCTTATATTTTAAGATTTATAGGACCAATGATTTAATTAACAAGATTTTCTTTCACTACCAGATCACATTACTACTATAACTTAGTAGAGTCTACTAATTGTTTTCTAATGAAGTCCAACTTTCTAATCCAACTTTTTGGTTGAGTTTTTCCTATTTTAGCTGTTTTTTTGTCTCTCTCTCTGTGTCTCTGCCATCTATAGGTGTTTCATTAGTGTGGGGAAATCATAATAAGTACATACTCCTTTTGCTAAGGCAAACAAGCAAATTATCTGTAGTATACA
Organism: Myrmecobius fasciatus; assembly: GCA_023553655.1. Lineage (NCBI taxonomy): Eukaryota > Metazoa > Chordata > Mammalia > Dasyuromorphia > Myrmecobiidae > Myrmecobius > Myrmecobius fasciatus. The sequence continues at coordinate 54,525 of JAJPUD010001739.1, read as the reverse complement.
TATAAGACACTATGTAAACATATGTGTATATCTTTATGTATAGATCTACATATGCATATAATTACATATATAAGAGAGCCTTTCACTATGAGCCTAAGAATCTAGGGAGCATCAAAGCCTACCAGAACAGATACTCTAATTTCATTTTAGATCCTACAGCCATCATTAATGGAACTAACCCTTATGGAGAAAATTATCACCTTTGCAGCCAAATGGTTCAACATCAGAAACTGATGAGGTTTTATTAGTAGAAATAACATTGAAGAAGATGTATTATTATTGACTTTGCCTCTATATTTCAATGATTACAAGGTGTTTTCGTCTGACATGCAGCTAACATCTCCTCTGTGTTGTTTTGTCTCCCTATTAGAATGTGCTGTCCTTGAGAACAGGGACTGTCTTATTTTTCTCTGCATAGTCACAGAGCTCAGAACAGTTTTTTGCACATATTAATCACTTAATAAAGATTTTTGTTCATGCATTCATCATAATTCTTTCATTTGAAAACTGTATAACACATTACGTTAAGTGACTTGCCAAAGTCACATAGAAAATGTGATCCAGTCACGATCTAAATACAGGTAGCTCCAACCTCTATTCACTATAACACTATGCTGCTCTAGAACTAGTTTTTAACCAACTGATACACAATTTATCATCAACACAATTACCTGAAGCTTTTCCAGAATCTGCCAGAGCCTTTAACATATAAATAAAGAGGCAGAAGAAATGAATCCACTGTGGAAGTATGTTAATGTATGTGTGAAATCAAAGGCTCAGATTTATTTTCTTTTCATGCATGATCCCCTTTTAGCTTTTCCTTCTTCAGTTCACTTATGATTTTTCAGTATTCAGTTGAACAATTATAATTTGTTGATCATGAGATAATTCATTAACTATGTATGGTGATATCACTCTCCAGAGGTTGATTCAAATAAAAACCATTAGTCCATAAATATAATTCTTAAAGAAAAGCAAAAGAAGATATTTTCGTTCTTAGAGTAGCACTCTATAAATCATTAATCGTATTAAATCCTACATGCCCATGTGATAGCACAGGTTGAGAAAATGCCCCAATTTAAAGTATGATACACCAAAAGTGGATTCAAACATTTAATCTGTTTATCACCCTCATATTTTCTAACTTCTGTGGATACTTAAAAGGTACTGTTTTATTATTCCATACAATATTCCAGTAGCAGGCAATATTTATAATATCTATTTTTTAAAACAAAAATTAGAATGATTTACTCAAATACACAGCAAGTTGGGGAAAGGAACACCAGAAATCATTTTCTAATCTTTCTCTCCCTGCCTGTCTTCCCTCATACCTAAACTGCAACAGAGAATTCTAAATTATTAAAAACCTATATTCTTTTAAAAGCATGTTGAGGTTGAGGTTTTTTTTTTATAAATGTAGAACTCCTTTCTCCTAGCCACCATTTCTGGGTGACTTTTGAAACTTGGTTTATTTGTGACATCTCAAGGGGAATTAAATTCATCTGTGAAATCCCTCAACAATATCTGCCAATCTGAAAGATAGTGAAGATAGTGAAGTGCTGAAATAGATTCTATAGGAAGATACTAGAGAAACAAAAATAATAATCCCTATTCCTAAATGCTTTATGCTTATATTGGGGAAATCAAGGCACATTTACTGCATGTGTATGTGAAGGAAGAAAAATTATAAATAAAAGGAAAAAATTTACAAGTAACATATATACATAAAATGCATTGCAATGTAGATCAGCTCAGACTAGTTAGAATATAGGTGCAGCAAAAGAAAATAAAATCAATGGGCTAATGAGATGTCTTACGTCAAGGCATTTTCTCCCTGGGGCTCAACATCTGAAGTAAAGCTTGTGCCCATTTAGGTTTCTTTAAACTGTGCAATTATTTTATATTGAATTAATACAACCACAATTCATAAGTTTGTGACACTAGTATCTCTTGGGAACATAATCATTGGAGGGGTTATTTGTTCTTATTAAGTCTAGAGTTAAACTAGGTTGTGTGTGCATGTGTGTATGTGTGTGTTTGTGTGTGTGTGTGTGTGTGTGTGTGTTTACGCATGCATAGCAGCTTAAAAGTCAGGAATGAATTTTTACTTTGTTTCTGAAACAAAATCCTGCAAAGGGGCTACCCTTCCATTTATTTCCATATGCAGCCTTATCATTGAAGGGAGTTCATGAGCATTAATTATTCTTGAGTTTAAAGATGAACCTACCTAACTACAAGGTAAAGGTACTGAAGAAGGGATTAACTTGAGTTCTAGAGGATAAAACCTTTACAAGAAGAAAATCTAGAAGTCACAGTAACTGCACTTCAGGATGGTCCAATGAATAAAACAAATTCCATTGTTTCATTTTTGTTAGAAAATAATAAAGTGGATAATAATATGAACAACTCAATTATACCATTATAAATCTTACAAAGTACTTTCCTCATAACAACCCTATGAAATATGGATTATAGTACTTTACTAATGAAGAAATTTAGGTTCCACAAGGGAAAACCAGGAGTTTTACATTGGTTCCTTTCTATATTTTGTCTCCTGTGAATTTGTAGCAATTAATCATTTTCCTTCATAATATGACTCTCCAGGGTATCTATCTAGCTTGGTGAACATGTGTAGACATAAGGTGATATGATCACAGATTTAGAGAAAGAAGGAACTCAAGATACCATCTATTTCATTTCTTCTCATACAGATGAGAAAAGGAGGACTCAGGGAAGTTAAATGATTTGTTCAAAACTTCAAGCATCAGTTGTTGTTCAGTCATGCTCCACTCTTTGTGACCCAACTTGGGATTTTCTTAGCCAAAATACTGGAATGATTTGTTATTTTCTGCTTTAACTAGGATGAGGAAACTGAGGCAAATAGGGTTAAGTGAGTTGCCCAGGGTCACATAGCTACTAATTGTCTGAGACTAAATTTGAATTCAGTTCTTCTTGGTTCCAGGTCTAGTACTCTATCCAGTGAACCATCTAGCAACCTCGTAAACATCTGAGGCTGAGTTAAAAATAAGTCCCTAATTCCAAAGTTATTGCTCTTTCCATGATATCATCTTCCTAGTTCTAACCTTTGGAGCCAACCTCATTAAGATGAATTCCTTTTCCATATGATAACACTGAATATTTGAAGATTGAGATCCTATTTCTTTCTTCTCACAAAGCCTTATGATTCTATCTGGGATATCTATTTTCTGTCTTCTCTCTCTTACTTGATAACCTCATTGATTCCCAGAAATTTAATTATCATCTTTACACAAATGACTCCCAGATTTAAATAGAACCTTTCTTAAATGCCAGACAAAGATTATTAACTATCTACTGGACATTTGGGATAGAATGTTCCATAAGCATCTAAAACTCCATTGGCTCCCTGTTTGTTCTCTGATAGAAAATAATTTACCTCAAGAATAATATTAGAGATTTTGTTAAATACTTTGCTGAAATTTAGGTAAATTATATATATTTCATTCCTGATGTCTGTCAAGTTAGTAATTTTGTCATTGTGTGATTTATACAGTTATATGTACACTTATAGATTTTTACATACACTTTAACATATTGCTTAGATGGGAAATAGTCATGTAATTCCAATGAGTGGGGGAAACTAGTGAGTAAATGAAAACAGTGATGAATTTATTTCTTACTTTGGATTTATGAGAAAATTACATAATTTAAATGCATCACTATATAAACATTTAATTAAAAAACTTTCTGCTGAAAATAACAAACTATAATTTGCAAGTCACAGTTTATAATACAGAAAATTGCATAGTAATTTCTAAGGTAAATGGAATAAATATGAGGACATTTTATTTGAATTTTTTTTTTTGGTAAATTCTCCATAACAGAGGATAAGCTGCTGGACAATGGATGTTCCCCCCCTCCCATTTGTATCATAGATACAAACAAATAGATTGATGATGCTTAGCTCTTGTAAATCTTTGCCAGTCATCTCTGGAATGACATGATTTCTTAATCCTGTAGGAATTCTATCACTGAGGAATCTATCTTCCCTATTCCTTTCCATAACATCAAGAACTGAATTACTAAAGCTGCTTAAGGTTTTTCAAAGGTCAGGTTATCATTTTCATCCACAGAAAAACAATCTGTTAGAAAAAGGAGAGCTCTTTTGTACCAATAACTTTTATTTATGAAGGCACTCTCTTTTTGCTTCCTTAAACTTCACTTTCCCAAATACATCTGACAGGTTTCTGCTGTATTTGGAGATTCAGTTATCTTTCTTCAAAATATGAAGTCTCCTCCTAGGTATTTAACTCTGAGAAATAACACAGACTAAGAATCTTTGAGGAGTTCTCTTTCTTTTATGAATCCCACAAAAGAAATAGTATTCTCTCATGAATAAATGGTGACCTACTAGTCTGATGACATTTAATTTGGGCATCAAATGCTAACATGGAACTCCATTATTATAAATTAGAAGATGTCTTCTTTGATCTATTTTGTCTTGTCAAAAATTCCATGACTTTGACCTTTCCTTTTCCCATAATCCATACTTATACGGTAAAATTTAAAAGAATATTTGGCAATGGAAATTTTCATTTTCTTCAGATGAAAAAAGGATACAGATGATATTTTTAAATGCATATGTTATCTTCCTTAGAATTCTTTTTCCTAGTTAAAAGATAAAGTTGCCAGTTTTAGGAAATAATACTGAAGTGTAGCCATTAGGTCATGCTTTATGTCTGAAAAAAAATCTACATTAAAATAAATTTTTATTGGTAACTTTTATTTTTATATTTCCTATATTTCCCCTACCACTTATCATGCCAACCTCTATAACACAGAATTTAAGTAAAAAAGGAAAAGGGGAAAAATTCAGTAAAATAAATTAACACATCAAAAATTTCTGATGGCATGTGCAATTCTACATACCTATTGCCCCCTCCCCTTCCACTTCTGTATAGGAGAGGGAGAAAGGATCTTTACCTACTTCTTTTGGGGGTTGTTTATTCTTTGTAGTTTTCCAACATTTAGATTAGTTTATTATTTTTTATGTTTTATGTTTTAGTCATTGGGTATTTTTCCTCCTGGATTACCTTGCTTCATTTTGCATCAGTTCATATAAATCTTTTCCCATGCTTTTCTGTTTTTATTATATTCAACATTTTTAATAGCACAGTGATATTTTATCATATCCATGTACCACAATTTGTTTAGCCATTCCCCAGTTAATGGGCATCTACTTTGCCTTTCCTTGCTACCACAAAAAGTATGGCTATAAATATTTTTATGTTCATGGAAATCTTATCAAATAGGGAATTCTTTCCTATGTATTAAAAATTTTTAACTTTATCAAATACTGGTTTTATGTTTACATATTTTGTCTAGTCTGTTCTATTTATTTTTTTCCTGTTTTTTAATCAATGTTAAATGGTTTTGATAACTATTGCTTTATGATATATTTTTTAGTCCTCGAAATTTTATTCCTCCTTTATTGTCTGGAGGCCTTCCAGGAATAATCCCTGGACATTCAAACTCTACCCTAGATGATTTGCCCATGCTTCTCCCTCTACCAATCTTCCTGTTTCTGACTACACTTCCTGATGTCTAGGACAAATCGATCTTCAGATTAATGATATTCTCCATGAACTCATTCATAAGTGACTAATATGCATATAATATACCCACCCTATACCTGCGATTCTAAATATCTGACTGATATTACTCAAGCCCTATTTTACCCTCTACCCTTCACTGTATGCTCCCTTATTCATATCTCCTTCAACTGACCCCCATCCAGTTTTCTGTTCAAAAGCTACTCACTTCCACTGTGTTCTATGAAATGTCTGATTCATAGGTAACATACTAGCTTTCATCTTAAACCTTTTTCCTTTTCTACTCTTCTATCTTTTTGATTCACTGAAACCAATGTCTCTACTGATGACATAGTTTCCTTGGATATCCAGCACTGGTTTTACCTTCACTCATAACTTCCAACACCTTGGTCCTGGTGTAAAGGTTAGAATAATTCTTTCTTCTCATATAACTTCCAGGGTCTTCTTCTACCACCTGTACTCAGCAACTCCCTTCAATTTTTTTTAAGGTCATACAAATCATATGTATCACACAATCAAGATTCTATTTGCTGTTGTCTTCTGACCTCCAGCACACTTTTCTTCCTTCCTAAATGAGGTCAATATAGGACTTACAATCTTTCTTTCCTCTTCATCTCTTGCCCTAACACTAGGGAACACATATATATTGCCATTCCCTCAAATGCCCTAAATTCCCAATGCATCAATTTATTAATTTCTTATGACCATTCCATAACTGTCTATGACCAACAATATGATCATAGACTTATTCTTGCTATCAAACATAAAGGCAATACTTTCATATTCATAAAATTTGAAATTCTTTTATTTGTTTACAACATATTCTTTTCACCATTTTTGCCCTGCAAGACCCAAACATATTTTTTATCCACTCTTATCTCTAATCCTTCTATTCCTTATCTCAATTCCACACTGATCTCTTCTTAAGTCCCAAGATCCCTTATCTTATCGAAGATCTTACTTTGCTAAGCCGCAATTCCAGATTACTTTTATTATATGCTTCTGTCTTTGTTCCTACCCATGATTGCCCCCTTTATCATCATCACTTGCTCACTTATTTCTATTATCTCTGTATTCTGTGGTTGCTTTCCTACTGCCTCCCTACTGAACAATTTCTCCTCTATCTTATAAACAAAACAAAACAACCCCCTTCCCACTTACTTGATTTATAAATCTCACATAGCAGTTATTCTACTTTTCCTTCTTTGGCTAAAGGTAGAGAAGTCTTTCTATAATCACTGCCATCAAATCCTTCCCTTTCAACCTTGACACTTTGGAGTTCATCAATTATTTGAGATTATTCCTTCCAAAGTTACCAGTAATCTCTAAATTACTAAATCTAATGAGCTTTTCTCAATTCTTATCTTTCTTGTCTTTCTTGATCTTTAACACCTGTTCTTCTTGATAACTCTTCTTTCTAAGCTCTTGTAACATTCCCTTTCCTGCTTTTATTAACTATCTTATTCTTCCTTCTCAGTCTTCTTTGCTGGATCTTCACCTAGGTCATGTCTCTTCATAAGGCAGAAATTATCAAGACTATTTAGTGCTAGTAAAGAAGATCAACAGAACAGAGTAGACATACAATTTAGAGAAGTAAATATATAGTAAACTTGTATTTCATAGATGTAAAGTCTTAAGTTTTTAAGATGAAAATTCATTATTTGGTAAAAAATTATTGGAAAACTGGAAAGCAGTATAGCAGAAATTGAGCACAGACCAATATCTTGTGCATTTATCAAGATAAGATTAAAATGGAAACATGACCAACATATAAAGAGACATTACAAGAAAATTTGTGGAACATAAAACATATACCTTATAGATTTATGGAGAAGTGAATAATTTATGAAAAAACAAGACATAGAGAGCACAGTGATATGTAAAAATCTATAATTTTGATTATATTAAATTTAAAAGGTTTTCTACAAGCAAAATAAATGTAGCCAAGATCAGAAAAAAGGGAGAAAACTGGGAAAAGAATTTATAGACAATTTCTCAGATAAAGGTCTCATACCTCAAAATTATAAAGAACTTTGTCAAATCTTTAAGACTTCAATTCATTGCTCAATTGATAAATGGTCAAAAGATATGAACAGACAATTTTCAGATGAAGAAATTAAAGCCATCTATAATCATATGAAAAAATGCTCTAGATCATTATTGATAAGAAAAATGCAAATTGACCTTGAGAGAACATTTTACATCTAGCAGATGGGCATAAAATGATAGAAAGGAAAGCAACAAATGTTGGAGAAAAAGTGGAAAAATTGGAACACTAATTCACTGTTGGTAGAACTTCTCACTTTTGTGAGAAGAGTTTACTATTACAAAGGGATAGAGAAAAGTCATTTATGTATTAAAACTAGAGAATTTTCAATATAAAGAAACAGTTTCAAGAGAACCAAAGAAATTGACAGCTATGTTAAAGCCTTTAGAGAGCTTCAGAGAATGATTATCGGTCAGTTATTTTGCATATACATCGTTTATGAATAAAGAGGATTAAAAGAAAAAAATCAAAATTATTTAAATATTTGGAAACTGAGGCATGATAAAAAAGAATTTTTTATTTGGATTTTTTAAGCAGGGGAAAAAGTGAGATACCAAAAAGCTCTCATTTAAGCAATAGAAATTGGGTTTTTGAAATTTGGCAATAATATTTCTATGTGTTCATTGTTTATAATCTCTCATAACATTACTGGCTTCCCCTTGCCCAATTCTAATTTTCAAAGAGTTGTTTTCATTTTTGAAACTCTATATCTCCTTTTCTAGTTGGTCAACTTTTTTTTCATAATCTTGTTTTTCTTGGATAATTTTAATTTTTTTAAATTTTTATCTCAATGTCTCTCATTTGATTTTTAAATTCTTTGAGTTCTTCTATAATTCTCTCTGGGCAGAGAGCCATTTAATGTTATTTTTTGGGGTAGAAGCTTTTTTATGTCGGTATCCTCTGAAGGTGACCCTCGGTCTTCCCTGTTCCTACAGTAAGTTTCTGTAGTTTGATTCTTTCTTCTTTGCCAGTTTATTTTTTAAAGATGAGAAGTACTAGTGAAAGCATCTCTACATGTGGGGTGAGGGGATGGTGTTGGCTCCACTATCTCTGCACTCACCTAATGTACTTCCTACGTAGGGTGGTATCTCTGAAACACAGCAGGGCCTGGTGTTCCTAATCAGTCAAGGTTCATTCAATCTTCTCAGACTCAGATCCACAGTCTGGGAAGTGAAAGTTACTGCAGTTCCTTTGGAGGCTTCAGGGCACATGGTCTTTCTTCAGATCTTCTTGGATTGTAGCAGGAAGACCCATTTTGTTCCAAGTCTTCTTTATTTTTCACGAGTCTATGTTTGCTCTGAAATGCAAATTTGTTCTGTTTGTGGGAGAAATCTTGAGAGTTTGACATTTATGGATCTACTCTGCCATCTTCCCAGAATCTTCCTTTTCCAATAGGAATTGGAGAAGAAGAATGGAGTGTAGGGACCAAAATTACCCCAAAAAGTTAAAAACATAACAAGAAAGCTGAAAAAAAGAGATTCTCTCCCAGAACTGTGGTCATTAGTAGTAATTAACTAAGTGTTGATTTTGCAGACCAATAGCTATTACTTTTCAGTACCTAGAGTTAAAGAGTGGTACAGCTTCCAAAAAGCCTTGCCATTCTCTACTGCCATTTCTGAATTGAAAAGAAGCATGAAGACCTTTGTAGCTGCTTTAGTAGCCAGTTAGCTTAAAGAGATGACCTGTACCATGCTACTTGAACTCCACTCAAAGTTCAGCGTTTGGATGAGTGAATTATAGAGAGCCAGTTTGATGAGCTTTGTAGTTTTCTGTCTTAAAGAAAATGCCTACTCATTAAGACTTTAAAAAAATCCTTTTAAAAGTAATGGTTAATTGAAAGAGCTTGTAAAGGTTAGGTTCTATTAGAGAGAAGTAGATTTACCTAACTAAAGAGTGATAGAGATAAACAATCAAGAAGTGACCAGAGAAGCATTTTTTAAAATTCTGCTTAAGTTTTTGAAGAGTCCAACAACACTGAAGTCAGAAGTCCAAAATTGGGAAGTAGTTTAAGTACATCAGTTTTCTTCCATCTTGTTCTTTCCTGCCAGGTCTCTATAAGTGTACAAGCACTTTTTACCAATGCATTGTAGGGAGAATATGATCCATGTTTTATCTATACTTTGCTTTATTTATTTTCCTATGTTTGCATTTATTTTATTAGTTTTCATATTATTTCTTTTGCTTTATTGTTAATTAAATGGTTATGTTTAAGCTCCTAAAGGATTATTATTGTCAGAGGCTAGCTGTAGAGGAAAAAAAACACATTACATAGAGGTTCAAGAGCTGTGCTGTCAATATATTTCCTCTCAACAACATTACCCCTGGGTTTCTGAAAGTGTTTGAAAGTAGAGGTGTGATTATGACCTACCTCTGGAAATCTAGGGTTAGAGTGAGTTAACTAAATTTATAGAGATGAGTTTTTTATGTGTTCCAACTGAAGGGTTCTTAAATTATAAACATACATGTAAATATATTTTTTTGTATATACATATTCTGTGACATTGTGAGAAAGTTTATATACCACTTTAACTACAAACTTCATCTGTAGCATAAATTTAAAGTATTATATTTGATAACATGATTCAACTTTTTAAAAATAATCTGATGCATGAATTTTGTTCCAGCATCTCATTTTATTCTTTGTATGTCTTTGATTTTTAGATTTTTTTTAAGCAATAGAGTGTGATATTCTGTTTTTCTTATCCAATCTGTCACTGTCTTTTCTTATTGAATTGTTTAATCCATTCACATTTGAAGTTATAAAAGCTAGGTTTATGGTTGTCTTCAGTTGTATCCAATACTGTTTTTAGACAGTATTATTTTTAACCTATTCTTTGATGCAAACTTTCTCACAGGTTTTCTTTCCTGTCTCATTTTCCTCTCCCATTTGTCACCTTTATCCTTAGGTTTGGAGTTTTCCTTTATTTTTCCTTCCCCTCCCCCTTCCTCCTTTCCCTCCCCCTTCCTCCTTCCCTTCCCCCTTCCCTCTTCCCCTTGCTCCTCCTTTCCCTTTCCTCTTCTTTTTTCCCTTCCCCTTCCCTTTCCCTCTCCCCCTTCCACTTTCTCCTTCCCTTTCCTCTTTCCCCTTCCCCTTCTTCTTCCCCTTCCCCTTCCCCTTTCCCTTTTTTTTCCCCCTTCTCCTTCCCCTTCCCTTTCCCCTTCTTTCTTATGTATTTTTTTTGGAGGTAGTGTTTATTTTTTAAAACTGAGAGTGCTTCAAATGCCTTTTTATTGAACATACTTTTTTTTTTTCCATGATAATCAAGCTCATTCTTTTCAGCAGTTTTTTTTTCTTAGTGTAGAATAAACTTATGTTATTTGAATTTCCTTTCTTTCATCTTTAGAGGTCTTCCTCTTGGACATTTAAAGAGTTTCTTATGTGTCATTGGAATTATTAAATTTCACCACTATGTGTCTTGGAATTTGAAGTATGTTTTTGCTCCCTCTGGAAATAATTTGTGCTTTCTTTTCTGTATTTAGAGTTTTCTTGGATTTTTCCTGCATTATTATGTCAAATTTTAAAAATTTGTCTTGCTCTTTAGATAGACCCATAATCCTTAACTTAACTATGTGCACCCTGGTGTCATGATCAATGACTTATCTGCAGAGAGCTCGTGTGTTCTTTTGGTATTACAGATTTTGTTTTTTTGTTTTTAGATTTTTTAAACTTCTATAAGGTGTGTGTTGCTGATTTAATTTTTTATTTTTATTTTATTTAATTTTTATATTAATTTTTTATATTTCCACAAGAATTTGTCTAGATGTTGGCTGGTAGGTTGGCATTAATAGACATCCTCAAAGTCTCCCATACTCACACTTTTCTAAAAAATATTGATTACTACCAGATAGAAAGCCTGAGATTGAGGTCAGTGTGAAATTCTGTCACCTCAGAGAGGGATTATTGAGTTTTAATTATCTCTTTCCACTTGCTAAACATTACTAATTTATGTGGAAGGGGATAGTTTTGATTTGAGCCATTTTCCTCATCACTATTCCTTTAATGGAAAAGCAATGTCCCCAATTATATATCCAAAGACTCGACTTTCTTCTTAACAAATGCCAATAATATTGACACATATTGAATAGCAATTAAACCCATTTATTAAAGTTGATAGCAAGTAGAAATCAGAGAGATTAGGTTAGAATATGTCGGAAATTACACAGAATCAATGAGCATTCATTGAGAGTGAGATATGTCAAGTTAACCAAGAGGCTGGGATCTTAATCTTCCTCAAACAGAAATTCTCCAAAGTTTCTGTGATAACTTGAAACAAAACAAAACAAACAAACAAACAAAAAAAAAAAACAAAAAACCTTTTAAAAATAAATTCAATTGGTGATAATGATGAGAAAATTTGGGATATAAAACTCCATAATGGGAGTAATCTTGGGGCACTACCCATTTGAAGAAGTCATGGATATCAGAATATAGAGTGATCCTTTCTAGGCTGCTGCCAGGAGAAGAATCAGGTTAAGGAGAAAGCCATTAGGGGAAGGAAGTAGCTTCATGCATTAGCTTCCAATTTCAATGGGAACTAAACTAAACTCAATTGCTTCTATGCTGCTGAATTAATATTGTAGTATCTCAGTACTCTGCATTTCAGCACCTAGAGGCAAATTCTTCACTGCCTAATCTTATCTATGGCTATCTCTGTGCACTTAGTTCATTCAATCTGCCAGTCAATAAACATTCATTAAGCTCCTACTATGTTCTAGGCAATGTACTAAACTCTAGTGATATAAAAAGAAGCAGAAGATAGTCCCTGCCATGAAAGAGCTCACAGTTTAATGGGAGAAGAAACTCATATTCTAATCACTGCAAAGGCTCAACTTGCAGGTTCCTCTTTATATCTATTAACTCTTGGTCCCTATGTACTATAGTATATTCAGTGAGACATACCGATGTCTCCATAGTTGCTACGGGGTTTGTGTATGGGAAAAGACTAATGGTCAGATTAAGCATGCTAATTGTTCTGCATGTTATTTGTCCCAATGGTAAAGAGAAGAGCAAGACTGATAACAAACCAGGTATTTTACTTTAAAATGACAAGTTATTTAAATAATTCAACAACTTCTTCATGTATTAGATTTTTCCATCCATGGGGACATAGAGCCTGAATGAATCTTAGCAACTATCTTCTCTGGCCCATCATTTTACAGAAGCAGAAACTGAGTCCCAGTGAGGGATATTACTCCCCTGATATTCTCTTTTAACTGTTGAGTAGCAGAGCCTAACTAGGTATCCAGGGCTTTTGATTCTTAAACCACTGGTCTTTCCATCATATATACTTTCTGTCTTAATCCTCTATGGAAAATATGTCACCAACCCACCAACTATCCAACTAGCACGACATGCATGAAACTGTGCTATTAATATTACTAAGACAAAAACAAAATACCTGCCCTAAAGGAACTAACATTCTCTTGAGTAGATTGGAAATATAACTAATGTACAGAGAAGTAAATAGCAGGTAATTTGAAAGGAAGAGAGAAATAAAACTGTAAGTAACATTGAATTAATAAGGTCTAGGAGACCTAGCTGAGAAGGTGGTATATTTGAGGCATGGGCAAAAGTCTATTTGAAAGAGCAAAAACCAGAATTAATAATTTTGGAGATCTGGAAGGTTTCACTAGGTTATGTTCTTGCCTTTTGCATTTTAATATGTATAATATTGCTACCCTAATGGGAGCACTTGCTTTATGTATGAAAATGACTACAAAGAAAACTCTTGGCTTGTCTTATAACACAAACATTCCAGCTTCTGGCTAACTGACCTAAGAATACCCTTTTACTCTCAATGGCTTTGGCATTTTGCTTTTCTGATTCACAGTTTTGTATAATTATTTTTTTATCTTATAACATTATTTTTGTTATATCTCATAGTTTTCTCTGAATTTTAGAATATACCTTAGTAGAAATTTCATTTGGTATGTAAGAAAGATTCATAAACATCTTAAAAACTGAGAATTTTGAGGGACCTCAGCAATCGCCTAATCCAAATGATATATGATTAGTGATTGACATCCTCTTTTCTCTACTCTACTCTAATTAAATCCTTAATCACTTTTTATTTATTTATTTATTTATTTTTATTACTGAGGCAGTTGGGATTGTTGTGACTTGCCCAGGGTCAGTCAGCTAGGAAGTGTTAAGTGTCTGAGATCAGATTTGAAATCAGGTCCTCCTGATTCCAAAGCTGGTGCTCTATCCACTGCACCGCCTAGCTGCCCCCCTTAATCACCTTTTAACTGGATTTTTTCAATAGCTTTTTAACTAGTCTTCTTATATTGTGTTTCTCCACTCTAATTACATATCTAAATAGCCACAGGAGTGATTTTCTTAAACCACTGGTGTGATCATATCATTTTCCTACTCACAAAACTCCAATAATCTCCCCATTCAATACAAATGTCTTTGGAATTTGAACACTTTCATATTCTGGCTTTCTTTGTTGCACACGAATTCCTCTTCATAGGCCTATAAAATCACCAAACTGACTTTATTACTGTTCCTCACATGTGGTCTTTTGTCTCTTATCTCTGAGCCTTTATATTGGATGGGCCTGTGCCAAGAATGATTGCCTTGGGGCAACTAGGTGGCTCAGTGGATAGAGCACCAGCCCTGAAGTCAGGATGACCTGAGTTCAAATTTGGTCTCAGACACTAAATGTTCCCTAGCTGTGTGACCCTGGGCAAGTCACTTTACCCCAACTGCCTCAGCAAAATAAAAAAAAAAATTAAAAAAATTAAAAAAAAGATTCCCTCCTAAATTTCATATGTTACAATCCTTAGTTCAAATGCCTCCTTCTACATGAAGTTCTTCCTGATGCCCCTTACCTACTAGGATTACCTTTCTATGAAAATTTTATATTCTTTTTACATACACATTGAGTACATATTGGTTTTTTTTTTTTTTTTTTTTTTTGCTAAATCATATGCTTTTCAAAGAAAGGGCCTGTTTCACTTTCGTTTTTGTAGCTTCAATTTCCAGAACAGACCTAATGTTTTTGATTTGATATTTGATAAATGTTTATAACTTGATTGGTTCAATCTACAACATACTTGAAGAGTAATTTTAGACTTTGCTTGAAGACCTTTCAACAAAGGGGAAACTGGCTATCACCTAAAGCAGCTCATTCTATTTTTGGCTAGTTCTGATTGGCAGGATGTTACAGGAGCCACCAGCTAGTGGGTGCGGGGGACCTAATTCTGACCAGCAGAATAGATCCCTTCATGTGAGAGGATGATAACAATACAAGAAGACTGAAAGGCAGTTGCATTCTCTGACCTCTCTCCTCTTCTCTCTTGCCTCCAATTTATTTCATTCCCAATTCACAAGCATTTGAAAAGGCTGATTTTCAGTTCCTTCAAGTGTGTTATGATTCACAGATGTGGGGGCTTTTGAAGAACTGACCCACCCCTTAATGGTACAGTCCCCTTAAACCTTTTACGGGCTTTCTGGGTTTTGCACTTAGGTATGGTTCTTAATAGCAGAAAGTTTTCATATATATAAAATTTTACCTCTGTTACTTCTATTCCTTGCTCCCAGTTCTATCTTATATGCTACAGCATATGGAACAACTATATTCCTCTTTCCATCTGATAGCCCTTCAAATACTTGAAGAATTTGTTAATTCCTTCACTTTCTGAGGGATACATTTATCATTAAGACAAATCAAAGATTTATTGGCTGGTGTTCCCTTAAATTCTTCTCTTCTTTAAACTAAGCATTCCCAGTTCTTTCAACTGATCTTTAATGAAATGAACTTGAGACCCACCATCATCATGTTACTTATTGTTTGGATATTCTTGAGCCAATTAATCTCATTCTAAAAATGTGTCACACAGGATTGAACATAATTGTCCTCGTGTGGCCTGACCAAGAGAAAGTACAGTGAGAATATTATTCTCTTATTCCTGGAAGCTTTGTCTCTTTGATTTAACTTGCATATCAACTGCTGACTGGATTTTTTTTTTTTTGTTATTCTTTCCTCCCTAATACATAAAATAAATAAATAATAAATAAAAGAAAATTCTTTTTTGGTAGAGAAACAAAATTTGAGTTTAAAATTTTGCCTTCTATTTCTCATCACTTATCCTTGTCCCATCCACACAGTGATCCTATCCCATCATGAATTCTCTTATTTTCCCCAGTAAAGAAACAAAATCTGTTTATTATTTTAGCTTTTCTTAAGCCTTTGATTGTGTTGAACTTTACCTCTTTGGATACTATTCTAATTATGTCATACTTTTGTATCTATCCTGTTATATCCCTTGCCTTCCATTTTCTATGTCTGTCTTTTTATAATCTAAGACCTCTGTTAAGTTCCTTGCCATCCTTCTTAATCTTTTTAGACAGTGCCCCTTTTTCTTCCATACTGGAATTGCCTCTCTTTTGTCTTTAGAATTTAATTCTTGAGAACTTCTCTTGTGGACTGACTTCCTTTTACAATTTTCATACAGTGTCTTCTCTTAACCCCTTAAAACTTACTCTCCTAAAATCTAAGTTGAATGAATCTGATTCCCAGATTTCCTTTTTTCCTGAAGCCTAGGTTCTAAGATGAAAAGTTATTTCCCTCCTAAATTGTTCCTGTTCCTGCTATTTGCCTATCATTTTCACCTCAGAAACCATTTCCTGCTTTTTGGTGAAACATAAAACCAGAGAAGAATTTACCTTTGTTATCATTGAGACAAATCAAAGATTTATTGTCTGGTCTTTTCCCCCCAAAGATACTACTGATGATATGATAATTGACACCAAGAGGCATTTAGCTAAATATTCATTTTCTGCCAATTACTGTGCTATGTGTTGCATTCACAAAGATGAAATTATTTGCCTTCAAGAGCCTTATTTTTTTTTTTTGTCAAGACAGTGTACATATATAAGTGTTATATTGACGGCTATCTCTGTGGAAGATAGGATTTTCCAGCCAGCACTTGAGAGGGAATGATTATTCTTATGAACTACAAGTTCTGGGTACTAGTCAGTTCTTACTAACACCTATTATGTAAGTATAAGTACTGTTCTATGTCACTATTGCATCTATTCATTCATTTAATCAGTTAGTTAATCAGTAAAGATTTACTAAATACCTATGTGTCAGACACTATGGTTAGCTCTATATTAAAATGTACTTTCTCCTTCTTAACTATTTTGTGCAAAGATCGAGTTAAATATTTATTTTATTTGGTTTTGTGTAAATTTCCCATAATTGTGTTTTTTTAAGATCTGTTCTAGTATCTTATGATGAGAATTATTCAATTTTATGATATTGGGTGAAACAAATATTCTCTAATTGCCAAAATACCCATGAATAATACTCTGCATAATGTTTCATTCTTTTTTTTTAAATTTTATTTTATTTGCATAACATATGTGTGGGTAATTCTTCAACAATAACCCTTACATAGCTTTCCGTTACAAATTTTTCCCCCCAACTCCCCACCCCTCCCCTAGATGGCAGGATATGCACTACATGTTAATTATGTTAAAATACATAATGTTTCATTCTTAGTAGTACTTTTAAGCTATTTTTTGTGAATATATTGTCATTGATACAATTTTAAATGATTGCAGGTTGGTTTTTTATGGGAGCAAGATTAAATTAAGTAACCCTTTATTTGCTTCCCATTATTTGTTCAGTGCTAGGGATACAAATATGAAATAAGATCATCAAAGACAGGAATAAGACATATACATAACTAAAACATTTCGCAATTATGTAACACTTCAAAATTTGCCACTTCATACAATTCTGCAAAGTAGAGGTAGTGGTTGTGCAATTATTATTATCCCTATTTTACAAAAGAGTAAATTGAGCACTGGTGAGATTACATAATTCATGACAGTATAGCTAGTAAGTGCCTGAGGCAAGATCCAAATCTGTATCTTATGACTCCAAGTCCAGGGCCCTTTCTACTTTACTGTATTACCCATTCCAAGAAAAAAAAAATTACTAAAATGTAGATTATGGTAAGTGTACAAAAATGGTACAAATTCCATGAAGCACTGAAGAGATCACTTTCTGTCAGGAGCAGATAAGATGTATTTGAGTGAATGGCACCTGAATTGTACCTTGAAATGGGAGTGAGAGTCAATGTTTGCAAAGGCATGGAGAGATGAGAGAAGGAAAGACAAGAAAAATGGTTTTACTTGGTTAAAATGTGGAATATTTGAAAGGGAGGAGTAGGGGATTAGATTTGAAGATAGGTTGAAATTATAATGTTGAGTTGAAAATTAGGAGCAGGAATTTACAATTTAGCCGATAGACAATGGGAAATTCCTGAAGATTTTTAATGAATGATGTGATCAGAATGCTTCAACAGAAAAATTATTCAATCAGTAATGAAGGACATGTAAGTAACTAAGGGCAAGAAGGCCACAGAAGAGGCCATTATAGTTCATGATGGAAAGGAAAAGTGATGAGATTCTGGACTATGGTGCAGTGGGAATAGAAAGGAGGGAGTAGAAGAAAGAGATATTGAGAAAAAATAGAATCAGTAGAATTTGACAATTGATTTTATGTATAAGGGGAAATGAAAAGGGAAAAATCAAAGATAGTGATCAAATATCAGAGGTAATTAAGAGGATGGTCATATTATCAAAGGAGTAGAGATGCTATTGGGAAGATGCTATTGTGGGGAAAAGGATGAGTTCAATTTTAGATATTCTCATTATCCCATGGACTTCTGACAACTATTCAGAAATATTGCTTATGATTATTAGGATGTCAGAATCATGTGGTTCAAGAACAAAAGCTAATAGAAATATAAAAATCTTGGAAGATAAATCAGCTGATGCTTTTTTTTTTTGCTGAGATAATTGGGATTAAGTGACTTGTCTAGGTGGTATTAAGTATCTGAGGCTGGATTTGAATTCAGGTCCTCCTGACTTCAGGGCCAGTACTCTACAGCTGATAATTTTTTTTAAAAAAAGTTCTTTCACTTTCAGAAATCCTGCCCTCTGGGCACAACTCTTCTAATTAATGAATATCTTTTGTGAATCACTATATTGAGGACTGCTTTCTTAATATTTTTCAAATTCTTCTATCTTCTCACAAACCATGGAGCTTCTTTCCAGCTACTAGTTCTGTTATAATCATATGAATGTTACCCTTGATACTAGAAGGATTGTGTGAATCTACTTCCCCAAGACTTATTCACCATGCTTATGATGTTCCAAATCAAAATACTTCCACCTGCCCCATATATTATGAGTTTTAGAAAGAAATAATGGGTATAAAGCATGCTGAAAATTTTAAAGTGCTATAAATGCCATTTATTTTATTGTTATTCCATTGCTATTCCATTGTTATTATTCTATAGTTGTAGTCAGGGAAGACTTTGGGGTGAGGGCTTATGACAATGTGATTGCCACTTGCAGGAAAATGCCACACCACTATCATCAGTGCCTATGGTTCCATCATGACAAACCCTAATGAGGTCAAAGAAAATTTTTATGAAGACCTTGAGACCCTTATCATCAATTTACCAAAAGAAGATAAGTTTATAATTCTGGGGGACTTTATGATAAAGTAGGTTCAGGCACCAGACATGAGAGGAATGGAGTTGGAAATAACAACAATGGTTACTTAATTCTGAAGCTTTGCGCATCTCATGACTTCTTATCAACACTCTCTTTCATTTACTTAAATGCAATAAAACTTTGTGGATTCAGCCTAGTGGCAAACATTGGCATTTGATGGCCTGTGCCACTGTAAGAAAAAAACAAACAGAATATGATACTGACAAGACAGTGTTTGGCACTGAGTGCTAGCTAGACTGATCATAGGCTTCTCCTCTCTAAGCTGAATATTTACATTCAACAAAAACAGGGCCTTAAGGCAAAATGATTACCAGAAAACTTAATGTCAACAAATTACAGCCCTTCAGTGAGCAGGGACAATTTGCTACTAACTTGGAGGGAAAATTGGATCAACATATGGTTGGCAACAATGGAGCAGAAACAGTGGCGAGATTTCAGGGATCTGGTATACAGCACTGCTGCATTTAGTCAATTGGGTCAGAACACTTGTAATCATCAAGACTGTTTTTGACAAAAATGATAGGGAAATTCAGAAGCTGTTAAATGAAAAACAAGAACTCCACAGCATTTACCAGCAGGAGAGTTTCATTCATCTCTAAGAAGGCAGCCTTTAATTCCATCAAAAATATAGTACAAGAGAAGGTTAGAGAAATGAGGATTCTTGCCTCAGGAAAAAGACATGAAATTCAGTTTTATATTGATAGTAATAATGCAAAGTACTTTTATGATGTTGTGAGGGCTATTTATGGGCCAACAACATATGGTGTATGCTTAGTGCTAATAGAGCCATGATGGTTAGTGATAAGAACATGATCCTGGAAAGATGGACTAAACCTCCATAGTGTTTTCAACAGATTCTTATCAATCATTGCGGAAGCTATTGACCCTTTACTATTCCTCTCTAGATAAATTTCCAATTGAAGAAGGGGTTTTGAATGCAATTAGGCTCCTCTCCTGGGGCAAAGAACCTGGTTCTGATTCTATTCCAGCTGAGATATACAAAGTGGGGCATCCATTGTTCATAAAAAACTGATGGAAAATTTTCAGGTTGTACGGTAAAAAGATATTATCCCTTAGTAGTTAAAGGAAGCCTTCATTGTCTGTCTCCATAAAGATCATAGATTGTCCTGTGACAGTCACAGGTGACAATCTTTCTCTCAGTCAGTCTAGCAAAATTCTTGTTAGAGTCCTCCTTAAAAGGCTGATCCCTCACCTGGAAGACAGTTATCTCCCTGAGTTCCAGTGTGACTTCAAAAAGAGTCAAAGAATGGCCAATATGATGTTTGCTGCCCAACAACTCCAGGAGAAATGCCAGGGACATAACAGAGGTCCATACACAATGTGGTAGATTTGACCAAGACTTTTGATCCTGTCAATCATGAAGACTTATGGAAAATTACATCTAAATTTGTTTGCCCAGAATAGTTCATCAATTTCATGATGTCATGCTTGCTTTGGATAATGGATTATTCTCATGCTTTCCCAGTCACCAGTGGAATGAAACAAAGCTGTATATTTGTTCCCATGCTTTTTGGCATGCTGTTTGCAACCATGAGTCAAATGCCTTCAATGAGGATAAACATGGCATCAAGGTTGGTAACCATGTTAATGGTAAATTATTCAACTTGAAAAGCCTACAAGTCAAGACGAAAGTAGAGATTGTTAATGCATGAATTTTTGTTTGCAGATAACTGTGCACTCAATTCAGCCTCTGAAATTGAAATGCAATGTAATGTGAATCGATTGCTGCTCATGCTAATTTTGGCTTTATAATAGATACCAAGAAAATACAGGTAGTTCATCATCCAGCAGCACATCAATTATATGTGGATCCATCAGTTACAGCAAATGGAGAAGTTGAATACTGTAGATAAATTCACTACCTTGGCAGTATACTTTCCAACCATGTACACATGGATAAATGAAGTTGACACATGCATTCCAGAGCTAGGTCAATGTTGGGAGGCTCCAAAAGAAAGTGTGGGAGAAAAGAGGTATTAAATTGCCTATCAAACTGAAAGTTTGCAGAACTATTGTGCTGACCTCATTATTATATGCCTGTGAAACTTGCACAGTATACTAGTATCATGCCAGGAAACTGAATTGCTTCCATTTGAGTTATATTAGGAAGATTCTAAAGATCAACTGGCAGAATAATACTCCAGATACAGAGGTTCCTTCTTAAACTAAACTGTCAAGCATTAAAACTCTATTATAGAAAACACAACTCTAATGAACTGGTCACATTGTTTAAATAACAAACATAAGTTTACAAGACTTTTATAAAGAATTCACAAAAGGTAAGCACTCACATGATGGTCAGAAAAACTGATGCACGGACATTCTCAAGGTCTCTCAAGAACTTTGGAACTGATTGCATGATATGGAATATACTGGTGATGTGGTTGGGTTAGCAATACCTAGGTTGAAATAAGCAGGACAAATTCACAATGGTCATTCTCATTGGCAAAAGGCAGATTTATTTAGAGGAAGAGCTTACAGTCAAAATGGAGGGATCCAAAAGACACCTGAAATAGTCAATATGAAATAGAGTTGAGAGAGCATATAGTTAGAAAGGAAAGGAATTAGTGAGAATCCATTCAAGAAATATGGCATGAGGCCTAAGCATGCCATTAACTGGCAGGTATGATCCATAGAGGAGTTTAGCAGACTAAGGAGAAAGGCACCATTGAAGGGAAGGCACTATGAGGGAGAGAGTACCTCAGAGTTGGCTTTGTCTTGAAGAAAACTTAACAAAGATTTTCGTCATAAGCAGATCTTTTATAGGGGAAATTTGCCCATGAGGGTTTTTCAGGGGGACCAGAGAAGTAAAGGTGGAAACTCAGAGGAAGGGGTCAGGAGCCAGAAATGGCAGACTGGGTCTAAATAACCCTGCTTAAAGATATGCTAATCAGTATCTCAAACTTTGTTTGAAGATATCCAAAGGCTGAGGAATGGACAAAGTGGTGGAGGAGGGTGGTGCAATGGGGACTAAAGAGTTTCTTCCTGGATAATCTGGGAATTATCTGATAATAGCTTCTTCTGACAGGGAAAGAGAATAAATCACATCACTGGCATAGAACCATCCAGAATGTGCCCTCATGAGAAAAGGTGCTGTATTTAATGAGAAAGCAGAATTAAAATAGCTGAAAAGAAACAAAAGATGCACAGATTTAGAGATTCCAAACATTCACTAGGACTGTTTGTGTCTGATCTGTGTTAGAGCATTTTTTCCTCATATTGATCTGATCAGCCACAGGCAGCCACTGTAACTTGATTCTAACATAGTGATGCCATTTTGGTTCTGTTTGAGAATGAAGGACAATAATTAATATTCCACAATCATGGGGCCTCTGGTCTGATGATGACATCATTGCCTAAACCTTCTACTGGTTTCAAGCAATGTTTATAGAGGAAAACAGATCTGAGTTTGCAAATGTTTGATGACTGAACTGAAAGATGGGATGTATGCACAAAATTTAATAAGCATTCTTTAAGTTTGACAAACATTTTTAACCTAATCTTAAATCTAGAAATCAACAAAACAATAAATCATACTCCATTTGTGTCAATTGCTGATTGCTGAGGTGTAAATGCTCACACTGAAAATTTAACAGTTTCTAGCAAGCTGGTTAAAGCTGGCTCTAGCACATTTCCAGCCTATAAGTATTGTTTCTCATTTTGAAATGTAAACTCCTTGGAGGCAGCAGCTCCTTTTGCTTTTATATTTGTATACCCAGTGCTTAACACAAAGTCATTGTTTAAAGAATGCTTTTCCCTCCCTTTATTCATTAAAACATGACTATAAAGAACTTAATTTAGAATTATCACATCCTTTCCTATTAAAAAAAAAACAACTTCTAAGGAAGCAGATTCTACAACATACTCAAAGGAGCTTATGTCTATTTCTTTTTTAGGACAAGTTGTAACAAAAAATGATTTAAAGGCTTCTTATCTTTTTATGAAGATAGCAATTTGTACCATAGGAGGAGGAAAGAACAGCAGTTTCGTTAATCTTTACTATTTTCATTAATTCTACTAATTTCGTTAATTTTTAATCTCCTTTTTTCAGAAGGCTTAGTCAAAAGAAAATGTAGAAAGTTTTGAAGAGACAAAGTTAGTTTGAGTAATCAAGGAAAGGGCAGAAAATTAAAGTCCAATTAAGAAAAAAATTAGAATTTATAGAGATGTTTTGCTGAGTAAGAAATTCACAATCTAAGTCTCCTATCTCTCAGTAATTATAGCTTTGCAAACTGGAAATTGCATAACAGAAATCCCTTCTTACTCTTACAATCATATTAAAACAAATAAATTGTACAATCCTTTTTCATGACAATTTAAAGATTATATTCATAATAGTACTTTGTTAGTCCCTCTTGAATACCATATCTTGTCAATGCAAAATCTTAAGAATAAAAATGAATTAACGGGCTGCTTTGTTAAATCTAAGTGCTAATATAAGTTTAGTTATTTTCTGGGCAGATAAGTACACATGACAGAGTGCAGAGTTATGTTGAGTTATGTGATCGGTTTCAGCATTCGTTTAAAAAATGTTTTATTTTATGCTTTCAATAAAAGCATCTTTCCAAAGTAATCTTATTGAGCCATATTAGTGTCTTGTGTATCATCACTACATGCTTGTCTTGGATATACACTGCATATCCCAACACTTGCATAGATTATGGGTTAGTCTGTAGGAAAGATCTGTAACAGGAAGAAGACAACTCTTCTTTGGTCCGGAAGTGAAAGGGTGAAATAAAGCATCATAAATAAACCTTTTAGAGAGAAGAGGTAATTTTTTCCCCCTTTATTTTCATGAATTATTGCAGAATTCATTATCTAGTGGTCAGCTATTGATGAATCTACCAGTCAGTTAGACTGGTCCTCAGTTATCAGTAGGATAGTTACGTGATGCTGTGGATAGAGTGCTGGGCCTGGATTCAGGAAAACTCATCTTCGTGAATTTAAATCTAGCCTCAGATGCTTATGAGCCATGTGATCCTGAGCAAGTCACTCAGCCCTGTTTTCCTCTCTTTCCTTACCTGTAAAATGAGCTGGAGAAAGAAATAACAAAACATTCCTATATCTTTGCTAAAAAAAAACCCAAGTGGGATCACAAAGTTGGACATGACTGAAAAAATGACTGAAAAATAACATCAGCAGACACATTGAACCAAGATTTCTGAGAAATTCTTTAGGACACTGGGAAAATGTTTTATGAAGGATTTATGGGAAGCATGAAAAATAATTACTATATCATAATTTGTATCTTGAGCATGTGAGCCCAATCAAAATGTGCTACATTTCCTATAGCTATTAATCTACACTCACCTTCATCCTTAGTAAAACTCTGTGTGTGTGTGTGTGTGTGTGTGTGTGTGTGTGTGTGTGTGTGTATGGTTTCATTGTTTGCTCTTATGGTATTTGCTTCTTTAGTTTTTAAAAATGGATAATTATCTGAGTGTAGCATGTGCTCTGAAGTTTGTATTCCAACTGATAGTGCCTCTGGGAGGTTTGCATCACCAGTAATGGTTACTTTTTCTCTTTGGAATTCAAGAGTTAAACCTGAGGTTGTGGGAGGTATTTTTCTAATTCTTTATCTCATAAACCTCCATTAGTATGCCCTTCTTATAAGTATGAGTTACTATAAATTAGTCCTTCTATGAAAAGAGATGGTGATTAAGGGCAAGACTGTTGCCTCCTCCTGAAAAAAATTCTAAGGTATTTAGTTTGAATTTCATTTTTTCTTCATTGGCAAGCTTTTAAATCTATTCAGCAAGTATTGGATTGATATTTTGCAGACCAACAAAAGAGTTTGATCAAGTTTCTTAGCAGATATGATCCCATGTTTAATGCAGTATCATTACAGTTGAACTAGGACTTTTTAATATTTAAACTGAAGCCTATGATTGATTGATCCAAAGCAAAAGTATTTTTACCTAGTTAACATAGTCAAGGTTAAAACAGATGTTTTAATTTAAACACTCAGTCAATACCCTCCATCCAATTACTCAAGGAAATGTGTAAAAGTTTCTTCAACTTCAGTGATTATCCTAGATATTATATTAGTTGTTGGCAAGAAGTCAAGCTTTTTAAAGGATCCTTCAAACCCACAATGAATCAAAATTATTGAAGCACAAAGGAAAGAATAGTCTAAGAGGAGAATGGTACCAAGAATTGCACATTGTTACTTCAAGGCAACATAATTAAGCAACGAAACCCAAAAACTTTTAGAGAGAACTGGTGGCTAGAGGGAAAATTTTACAAATTAAAAAAAAACATTCAAATAAGGTGGATCTACAATTCAACTTGGATCACATTTACCAGTGGCTACAATAAAAGACTATAGGTCCTGGAATACTCTGTATTGCCAATCAAAAGAACTAGGGTAGTGACCAAAATATTATATGAAGCAAAATTAAGTATAATATTGAGAACTAAACTGATTTCTATCAGTACCTCCTTTCCACCTGCCTCAGAGAATACTTTTTTTTTTTTTATCAATTACTCAGTTTCCCTCTGCTAAGCACACCCGTCATTGAGGATCATGTCCTTATCACTAATCCATCATGGCTCCATTAGCACTAAGCATACACCATATGTTGTTGGCCCATAAATAGCCTACAGAACATTATAAAAGTACTTTGCATTATTACTATCAATATAAAACTGAATTTCATATGTCTTTTTCCTGAGGCAAGAATCCTCATTTCTCTAACCTTCTCTTGTAATATATTTTTGATAGAATCAAAGGCTGCCTTCTTAGAGATAAATGAAACTATCCTGTTGGTAAATGCTGTGGAGTTCTTGTTTTTCATTTAACAGCTTCTGAATCTACTATGCCACCTAGCTGCCCTCAACACTATTTCTTAACCAAAAGACAGATGATTTTTGATTACTGCTGCTTTACAATATAGTTTTAGGTTTAGTACTGCTAAGCCACCATCTTTGTATCTTTTTTTTCATTAATTTCCTTGATATTCTTGACCTTTTCTTTTTCTAGATGAATTTTGTTATTATTTTTTTCTAGTTCTATAAAATAATGTTTTGGCATTTTGATTGGTATGGTACTGAACAAGTAAACCAATTTAGGCAGAATTGTCATTTTTATTATATTAGCTTGGCCATACAATGAACAAATGATATTTTTTTCAGTTGTTTAGATCTGATTTTATTTGTGTGAGAAGTGTTTTGTAATTGTGTCCATATAGTTCCTTGGGTTTGTCTTGGCAGGTAGACCTCCAAGTGGTTTATTTTGTCTACCATAATTTTAAATGGTATATCTCTTGCTGATGGGCTTTGTCAGTGATATATAGAAATGATGATTTCTGTGGGTTTATTTTATATCCTGCAATTTTACAAAAGCTGTTTGTTTGTTTGTTTGTTGAATTGTTTCCAATATATGTCTGGATGAATTTCTAGTTTTCTCTAAATATGTCATCATATTATCTGCAAGGAGTGATAGTTTTATTTCCTCATTACCTATTCTAATTCCTTTAATTTCTCTTTCTTTTTTTATTAGTAAAGCCAGCATTTCTAATATAATGTTGAAAAATAGTGGTGGTAAAGGCATCCTTGTTTTATATCTGATCTTACTGGGAATGCTTCTCGCTTTACAAATAATGCTTGCTGTAGGTTTTAGATAGATACGGCTTATTATTTTAAGGAAAGCTCCTTTTATCTCAATAATCTCTAGTCTTTTTAATAGGAATAGCTGCTGTATTTTGTCAAATTTTTTCAGCATCTATTGAGATTATTTTATTTCTGTTGGTTTTATTATTGATATGGTTGGTGATAGTAATATATTTTCTCCCCTGATATTGAACCAATCCTGCATTGCTGGTATAAATTCCGCTTGGCCATAGTCTGTTATCCTGCTGATAAATTAATATAATTTCTTTGATAATGTTTTATTAAAAATTTTGCATCAATATTAGAGAGATTGGTCTGTAATTTTGTTTCTCTGTTTTGGCTTTTCCTGGTTTATTACCATATTACCATATTACCATAAGTATCATTACCATATTTGTGTCATAGAAGGAATTTTGAAGTACTCCTTCTTCACCTATTTTTCCGAATAGTTTACATAGTATTGAAAATAACTGTTCTTTAAATCATTGGTAGAATTAACTTGTGAATCCATCTGACCCTGAAGATTTTTTCTTAAGAAGTTCATTAATGAGTTGTTCAATTTCTTTTTCTAAAATGGGATTATTTAGTAATTTATTTATTTAATTTATTATTAAAGTAATTTATTTCCTCTTAGGTTAACCTGGGAAATTTATATTTTTGGAAATATTCATCTATTTCACTTAGATTGTCAGTCTTGTAGTTATATAGTTGGGCAAAGTAGCTCTTAAGTTTTGATTTAATTCCTTTTTCATTGGTGGTAAGTTCACCCTTTTCCTTTTTGATGCTGGTGATTTTTTTCTTCTTTCCTTTTTTCTGATCAAATTAACCAAAGATTTATCTATTTTGTTGTTTTTTCCCATAAAACCCATTCTTAGTTTTTTTTTAATTAGTTCAATAGTTTTCTTAGTTTCTCCTTTGTTTCAGAATTTCTAATTTGCTATTTAATTGGGGGTTTTTAATTTGTTCTTTTTCTAGATTTTTTTTACTTGCATGCCTAATTCATTGATTGAATATAATTTTTATTGCATTGTGCTCTGAAAAAGAAGCATTTACTATTTCTACCTTTCTGCTTTGATGCTGAGGTTTTTATGCCCTAACATATGGCCAATTTTTGTGTAGATGTAATATACTACTGAGAAAAAGGTATTTTCCTTTCTATCTCTATTCAATTTTCTCCATAGATGTGTCACATCTAGGTTTTCTAGGGTCCTATTAATTTCCCAAGTTTCTTTCTTGTTTATTTTGTGATTAGATTTGTCTGATTCTCACAGGGGAAGGTTGAGGTCCCCCACTAGAAGAATTTTGCTGTCTATTTCTCCCTCTAACTGGCTTAAAATCTTCTCTAGGAATTTGTCTGCAGTAACACTTGGTGCACATACATTTAGTATTGTTACTACTTCATTATTTATGGTACCCTTTATCAAAATGTACATTCCTTATCTTTTTAAATAAGATATATTCTTATTTTTGCTTTACCTAAGATCAGAATTGCTATCCCCCCCCCTTTTTTTTTACTGCAACCGAAGCATAACAAATTCTGTTTATCTTTACTCTTTACTCTGTATCTCTCTGTGTCAAGTGTGTTTCTTGTAAACAACATATTGTAAGATTCTGTTTTTTAATCCACACTGCTATTTGCTTTTCTTTTATTGAAGAATTCATCCCATTCACATTTAATGTTGTGATTTCCAGTTCTGTTTTTCCTTCCATCTTATTTTCTCCCCTGTACATACTTTTGTTCTCTCTTTCCACCGTGTCCAGAGTTGTATACTTTTTTACCCACTCCACTCACTACCTTATCTCCTATTACCCCTCCCCTTCTCTTAGTAATCTTTTTTAACCCACTCCAGCTTCTTTCTTCTCTTCTATCACCTCTTTCCCCTTCTCTTACATTTTCCCCTAATGTTTTTGCCATCCCTTCTATCCTGTCCCTCCCTTTTCTTTCCTCTTTCTACTCCTATTTATTTATAGGGTTAGATAAATTCCTATACTGAATGATTAAGTTATTCCTTCTTAGAGCCAAGACCAATGAGATCAGATTTCAAATAATGCTCATCCCCCTCCCTTTTTTCCTGGATTGTAATAGGTTTTTTTGCACTTTCTTCATGTGAATTAATTTTCCCATTATAACCTCCCCTTTTCTGTTTTTCCAGTACACATTTCCCCATACCTTAATAGAGTGGGAAAAGACTATATCTTCTTCTTCTTCTTCTTTTTTTTTTGATGTTATCACATCAGAGTCCATTCACAATTGGACTTTTAGTCCATATGATGGCCTCTGTCTGCCCCAGTGACAAATACAGTTCTCAAGAGTTACAGATATCATTTTCCCATCCAAGGATATAAATAGTTTGGCCTTTAAATAATATATATTTTTCCCTTGTTTACCTTTCTATGTTTCTTTTGAATTCTATATTTGTAGATTAAATTTCCTTTCTGGTTTTTTCAATAGAAATGATTGAAAGTATCTTACTCCATTGAAGCTTCATCTGCACCCCACCAAGATGATGCTGAATCTTGCTGGATAATTCTTTGTCTTCCAGAATATGATATTCCAGGCTTTCTGATCCTATATTGTAAAAGCTGCCTGATCCTGGGCAATCCTTACTGTTGCTCCTTGATATTTGAATTGTTTCTGTCTGGCAGCTTGCAGTATTTTTTCCTTTGAGGTTATAGTTTTGGAGTTTTGCAACAATGTTCCTTGGGGTTTTCCTTGTGGGATCTCTTTCCAAAGGTAATCAATGGATTCTTTCAATCAATATTTCCTTCTCTGTTTCTAGAATATTGGGCAATTTTCCTTAATGATCTCTTATAG
This sequence comes from Myrmecobius fasciatus, assembly GCA_023553655.1. NCBI lineage: Eukaryota > Metazoa > Chordata > Mammalia > Dasyuromorphia > Myrmecobiidae > Myrmecobius > Myrmecobius fasciatus. The sequence continues at coordinate 24,895 of JAJPUD010001739.1, read as the reverse complement.
AATGCTGTCCAGGCTCTTTTTTTTAATCATGACCTTCAGATAAGTCAATAATTTTAAAATTGTCTCTTCATAATCTATTTTCAAGGTTGGCTGTTTTTCAAATGAGATATTTCACATTTTCTTACATTTTTTCATTCTTTTTAGTTTGACTAATTCTTACTGCCTCAAAAAGTCATTAGCTTCTATTAAGCCTGTTGTAGTTTTTAATGTGTGATTTTTTTCAGTTAGCTTTTGTGTATCTTTTTCCATTTGATTAATTCTATTGTTTAAGCAGTTGTTTTCTTGAGACAATTTTTTTCTTTCCTTTTTCCAAGCTGTTGACTCTCTCATGCATACCTCTCATTTCCTTTCTCAGTTTTTCTTTTTCATCTCTCATTTGCCTTTTAAAGTCTACTTTTATTAACACTTTCAAGAAGCCCCCTTTAGACTTGAGATCAATTTATATCACTCTTTGAGATCCCTCTGTGAACATTCTGTCCACGTTTAAGTTTGTGTTTTGTTCTGCCCTGATACCATAAAAGCTTTCTATGGTCAAGATTTTTTTCTGTTTCTTGTTCATTTTTTTCCTTTTTTTTTAAACTTTTAAGGTGAAGCCCTGCCCCTGGAGTATTTTGATGCTTAAGAATCAAATGGTCAGATATCTTAAGAGAAGGTACCAAAGAAAGGGAAAAAATTCTTGGACTGTGTTATTATTAAAAAAACAACATCAAGCAAGCAAAAGGATATCAACAATTACATTTATTTTACTTTGTATATAATTTTTTATCAGAATAATATATTCAATGCATGAAGGACAATCTTGATGAGTGTTGGAAGAGAACAGGCAAATAATATTCAATAATACATCAAGATTTTTATTTATTTATTCATTTTTTCAAAAAGCATTTATAAAGGCCCATTATACATAAGAAATTAGGTATACACAAGCAAAAATAAAATAAACCTTGCCCTCAATGAGCTTGTATTTTGCTGGTATGGAAACAAAATAAAAACAAAGCACTAGACTGAGAAGAGTAGAGTTGAAAGCTATGGGGAGGGGGTGACACTAGAGTTTGGCTTTAATGGAAGGTAGGAATTCTAAGAGGCATAAGTGAGAATGGAATACACTTCAAGTCTGCAAAGGTATGATGATGGGAGACAAAATCAAATATTTGGAATAGCAAGAAGTCCACTTTGTCTGGAATATAGAGGGAAACTATGAAAAGAAGTAATATGCTACAATCTTGGAAAGCTAGGCTAGGGACAAATTATGAAAAGTTTTCAATGCAAAACACAATTTGTATTTCATCTATAAGCAATAGAGAACCACTGAAGCTTACTGAGGAAAGCATTAACATAGTTAAGTATTGTGAAGAAGAACAAGGAAAACTTACTTTTAGAGGGAAAAGGAGACAGTATGCACATGGAAACTTTTCTAAGGTTTAAAAAAAGATCAGCTACAGGCAATTGTCAATGTCTTATGACAAATACATCTATATAAGCTTGGTTAATAGTCTTGTACATTTCTCACCATCCCTTATCTTAATGGTCCAAGTTTAATAAAAGGAATCCCAGAACCTGGGACAGAAAAGGTAATGATTAAACTAAAAACCCTTAAGCAAAATAATCACTTCTTTGGCTAATGGAAAATTCATAGCACAGAAACTTTTTCTTGACTTCTAACAAGTAAGTGCTATAATGGTCAATATTCTCTCACTTTTAATTAAAAATTTGTGTCATATCTGATTTGTCACTCTGAAAAACTCTTATTGAAGTGCTTGGGTCATTCATGGTCCTTACTAAGGACAGAACAAAAGTAGGTTTTCAAAGTATACAAAGGGGACTAAGGGATGACCTAAGGGCTGCTTGCCCCATTGTTATTATTGGACTAGAAAACTAATTAGAATCCTTCCCTAGCTCAGGGAGTTATTTGATGTCTAAAGTATGGAATCTTCTAAAAGGCAAACAAATCCAAATAGTTGAAACAAACCTCTGATTTTATTTTGTCTTAAACTGTTCACTGATCCTGTTCTTAAAAATACCCTGATCTTGTTTAATACTTTGCTTAGAGACTAAGAAAATCTGTAATAATATTCAGATGCAAGGAATCTTAGCTCTTTCTAGCCTCATTCCAAAATGTTTATTAAATCACCTATTGGCTGTATTTGCTTGTTTATTTGATGAAAAACTATCTCCCCTTTTCCCTCTTTCTCCCAAGACTCGGGAAAATTCTATACAATTGAAACTTTTTTTTTGAGGGTGGATAAAATTTTGTCCTCAAGCAAAACCACAATAATTAGGATACTAATAACCTACTGCATGTATCCACAAAAATATGTATGCACAAAAATATGTATAAGGAAATATACATATATATATATGTAATATATAAGGACGTTAAAGCTGGTTTAATTTTTGCCCATCTATATAGTATGTGTCCTGCCAAATCCTGTTTATATAGAATAATATGAACTCAGAGTCTATAGTTAATTCACCTATCCTGTCTCTGATCACTTTTAGCATCTTTAAAAACATTCACAACAACCTTAGAGACCTTAATGGGACTTATTAGCTTTCCCAGACTGTCTTATTACCTTACATTAAGACAGTCATAATGTAAACTCTCAACCATAATTGCATACAAAAAGGATGTTAGCTTTTCTAAACTATCTTGACTGGCCTCTTTAGACAGATCTGGGACTTGGTTTACCTGGTACAGACCATCTAGCTCTCTGACCCTCCTTTTTGAGTTCCCTGCCTTTGCTCTTGAGAAACATCCAAGGCTACATTTCCCCTTTAAAAGATCTGCTTATGATGATCTTTGCTAAGTTTTCTTCAGAACTAAGTCCACTATGAAGTACTCTCTTTCTTTCCCTCATGGTGACTTTCATTTAATAGTACTTCTCTCATATTCTAGCTAACTCTGGAAAAACTCTGCTATCAATGGCTTTCTCCCACTCCATGGAGTTCTTGCTTTCTCCTGATTGTGAGTTCCCTGGGAACTTGTCTTTTTCCTTGCTAACTATAAACTCTCTCAACTCTATTGCATACTTGCCACTTCTGGTACCTATTTTATTTCTTATTTTGCCTGCATACTCTTCTCCTAAATAAATCTTCCTTTTGGCAAAAAGAATGGCCATTGTCTATTTGTTACATTTATTTTAAGCTAGATATTGCTTCATCATATATGTGTGAGGGTATTGATGTGTATGAATTCCATACACACATAAACATATATCTACATGTATATAATATATGCACACAAAGAGTAGAACTTAAAACAGTAATAAATAAATTTATTATCTTATACTAAATGTATTATTTTGTTGTGCCTGTCTCAGTCCCCCTCAGTTACTGTCTCAGTCCCCCTCAGTTACTGTCTCAGTCTCCCTCAGTTACTATCTCAGTTTCCCTCAGTTGCAGTATCAGTCTCCCTTAATTGCTGTTTCAGTCTCCCTTAATTGCTCTGTCCCAGAATAGCAATCCCCACTTCCTGACCTTCAGAAATAATTGGACTCACATTCCAAAGTAATCATGAAACCTCTAGATGGCCAGCCTGGACCTCCCCCTTATCTATCTATGTGACCCAGACAAGCAGCCTGCTTTGGCAAGGCTCCTTACTCCCTAACCTGTCAGAACTGAATTTATGGTTTCCTTGGACACCAGATGTGCTCTGCTGTTCCCATGAGTTCTTTTTTTCCCCTGGGCTAGGAAGATTATAAAACTAGTGTTCTCCAGCAATGGAGCTACTGAGTACTTTGTATTCAGTCAACTAACATGGCTGTGTCTAGGTACTTTGTATTCAGTCGGCTAACATGGCTGTGGCTGTGTTAGTCTCCGAGGTGGACTGCATGCTTTGAGACATGGTGTCCCACCAGTCCTGATCCATAGCTATGGATTCTGAACTCTCAATTAACATCAATAAAGCATTACTTAATTTCCATGTGTGATACTGCCTCAGTTTCTCTCTGAGCATTGCAATTTTAGTATGAAAACAAAATGAGTTATTTCTTGAAATACTGCCATGGAAAGAACACTGACCCTAAAGGTAGAAAACTTGGACTCACATTCCAGCTCCAATATTTATTATCTGTATGAACTTGGGCAAGTCTCTTAATTTCACCTGTAAAATTACCTATTGGGTTTTGGCTAGATGAACTTTTATGTCCCTTCCAGCTCTAGAACTATGATCTTATTTGATATTTGAGTGGTTAAAGGTTCAGGGGAAAGAGCCAAAGATTTGGTTCAGTTCTTTGCAAAAGATTATACTAATGTAAGCACAAGGCCAATGACAGTATTTCATTGAATTTGACTTGTCACTGATCCTTAATTGCCCCCCCCCAAGAAAAACCCAAACCAAAAACAATATTCTTAATATAATCCAACTCCATACTTAGCTTAATTAGTTTAATGATGACAGGCCTATAATATTAAAAATAAACATCTCCAAAAATACCAACTTCCCCAAAATTCTCAGTTTGTAGGAATTGCTAGACCTTTACCATATCATCAGAGGGGCATAAAATATTAAGGGTCACCTCCATCCCACTATGAAGATGTTTCTAAATAGGACTTTTGTATTTAAAAGAAAAAAAAAACAAACAGAAAAATGAGAAAATAGATATAATAAGTTTAGCTAGTTAACAGTCTTTAATAAGCTCAATTCTCCCCATGGTCCAAATTACTCACTGGTAGTTACTGGGGTGTTTAAAGGAGGTATATTTAGTCTTTCAGGCCACTTAGCTCCAGGGAGAAAAGTAAAGGATATAAGCAATCATTTAGGTAATTCATTTAAACTCTCCAAAGTGTCTTTTGTTACCCGATTAATTTCCTCTTCCCAAGCTACTGAATGGCATTGCTACTACTCTAGAAGTGACACGACATATAAACTTCATCTTGTCTCTCTTTTGGACTAAACCCAAAAGACTATATTTATAGTTCTAAGGGAAGGCTAAGCTTAGGCAAAATTGTTAGTATTTTGGTTGTCACTTTTACTCCCAGACAGTTTGTGACAAGTACTTCTACCCTCTGATTCCTTATGTCTTCACACTTGAAACTGCTAAACTAACTCATATCCAGCACTTCGTGTTGTACTCCATGGAATTTTAATGGAAATTAATTTTAGGAGTCTGTATTTTAATTTGATTGCTATTTTTTTTAACTTAGTAAAGCTTTAATACTTAGTGTACCAGGGGCAGCAAGGTGGCACAGCGGATAGAGCACCAGCCCTGACATCAGAAGAACTTGAGTTCAAATCTAGTTTCAGACACTTAACACTTCCTGGCTGTGTGACTCTGGGCAAGTCACTTAACCCCAATTGCCTCAGCAAAAAAAAAAAACCCAAAAAAACCCCAATGCACTCTGTTGTAGTACACAACCCAGATTTGTCTTCCCAAGTTTTGTCTCATGTTGCATGGCTTTCTTATTTATAGTAGCAAGAGGTATTTTATGTATTTTGTATTTGTATAGTAGCAAGAATTATTTTGTATTATAGACAGTGCTCATGATAAGTATTTGAAAAAAGACTGCTACGAAAATAGTTGCAGTTTATACACCAATATCTGTTGGAAAGAATCAATAAAACATTCTCAAATTAAATCAACATGTACTTTAATACTTGGAAAATTTGATGAAAAGGTGGACATAAGGAAAAAGTGAAAATATGCATGAAAATGTGATTCAGAAATAAGGAATGAGAATTACTTGACTAGTTTAATTTATTTTAATTTAAAATATAATCAGGCACCAAATAATGCCATTTCTTTTTCTATACTATATATCCCCTTGTTTCACTCACAGAGTTATCACCCCACTTCGGACCCTATCACCTCTTTCTTGGGCTATTGTAATGGCCTTGAAAATAGGGCATTTATCTCAAGTCTCCTCTTCAATCATCTACATAGACACCACTGAGGTTTTCCTAATGTGTGACTGACCACACCATCTCTCCATTCCCCAATAAACTCCCAGGGCTCTCTGTTAGCTATAGGATCAAATATAAACTCCTTTACAAGACAGGTACAACTCTTTATGACAAGATTCCTTCTGATCTTTCTAGTCTTACATATATTCCCTTCCCATAATCTCTGATCTAGACATACTGGTCTCTTACCATTCCTCACATGGTATACTCAATTTCTTATCTCTATTTTTAACCCTGGCCATCTTCCTGCACCTATAATACTCTCCTCCTCATTTTGGCCTCTTACACACCTAGAATTATTTGAAAACTCTTCTCAAGGAATTGTGATAAATGGATAGGGATTTGGTTTCCACAGAGTTATGAAAAATAAATTGGAAAAATGAAACATAGATTAGAAAACTGATAGCCACAAGGATATCAAAGAATAATCAGAGGTGAAACTTTTAGCTTTGAAGGGCAGAACTTTGCTTCCATAAGAATGTAAGCTCCTAGTGGTCATGGACTGGCTTTTGTAATCTATGGTGGTGGCCTGAGATTTGAAAAAGACTCCTTAAGGCGTTGTCCCTTACCCTTCCTGGTTATCTTCCTCCTTAAGAATATAAATTCCCTGGGGGAGAGACTGGCTAAGTAATGAGAGATGGAGATTCAAGTTCTGTCATTTCTGTAACACTCAATTAATGGAGAATTGGGGGAGGGACTTGAGCTTCAGGATAGGAAATAAAAAAAATTAAAAAAAAATTGTGGTTTCAAAAGTGTGTCTAATAACCTAGGCACCCATTCTTGCAAGAATGTAAAATAAATCTTTCCTGCATCCATTAGTGAGTCAGTGAAGTTCTTGGTGTAGTGCTCGGAGAGAAACTGAGGCAGTACTACAGATTGGAGACTAGTTAATATTTTATTGATGTTAATGGAGAGTTTAGAATCCATAGTTATGAATAGGACTGAATGGAGGTCTCAAAGCACCCAGTCCCAGAGAGTTAGACTGGCAACCATTAGCCAGCTGTGTGGATCTCAAAATATCCAGACATTAGTGAATTTGCTCCAAGGATTCTTATAGAGCTCCCAGTGCTCAGGGGAACAAAGAGCTCAAGAGGCAGGAGGGGGAGGGCACTAAGGGGATTGGAGTTCTAGGAAAGGACTATCAATGCAGTTCTGACAGGTTGGGGATATAGAGAAAGTATCATAAATTCTGATAAGTTTGGGAAGAAGCTAGGAGACACTGAGTCTGAAGCCAAAAGATAAAGGAGTATATCTAGGTATTTGAGATGGGCCATCCGGAGGTTTTATGACTCTGCAGCCCAATTATCTCAGTGGTCAGAAGGGGCGAGGGATTGCTACTGATGCAGAAAAATTAAGGGAAACTGAGACAGCAATTGAGGGAAACTGAGACATGGGAACTGTGGCACAACATTGGTAAGATTTTTTTTTCTTACAGAATGCATTCTGTAGGAAATCTTTCCTGATCCTTGCTGCTGCTAGAACCTTCCCCATTAAGGGGTCTTTCCATCTGCTTTGCTTATTTGCTTATATCTTATTTATTATGTACATTCACTGCCCCACTTCCCCCAATCCTTCCATTAAAATATATTACACTTTGAGAGCAAAGGATATTTTTGCTTTTTCTCTGCATTCTTAGTGCTTACTACAGTGTCTAATTTGCTGCACTTTTTAGAAGGTTCTAGACATAGAAAACACATGGCATTTCAAAAATAAAGCTGAATGGGACCAAGTGAAGCTTTCTCAAAAAAAAAAAAAATTATGAAATAGAGTAGGTCAAACCTTAGGCCTGAGTCATGTGATCCCTGTTTCCAGAGGTCTATAGAGCCGAGAAGGCTTTGGGCCCCAGGTTGCAGGAAGTCACAAGTCACATGATCTCAAGACCTAGAGGTCTCTAAAGTCCAAGATCTTAGATCAGCTATAGGAAGTGACAGGAAGTGACCTGACCCACAGGAAGCAGACAACATTGGTGAATGACAGTTACTTCCCTTTAGTCTATCCAATGAAAAGGCTTGGGTCTTTTGCTATTTACCCAGCTTTAATGTTTCTGGCTTGTCAGACTGAGCAGATGTTGGGAGCTGAGACGCTTCTCAGGTGTGCTGGGCCTCTCCTTTCAGGGACTAAATAAATGCTGTATCTTTGTACCTGAAGATATCTCTCATTAGCTAATTTGGGAAAGGGGGTCTAGCACCATCCCACACAAAGCTAATTGCATTTTAACAGGTATTATTTGTTACTAATAAGGGTGTCAATCCTAAATCAACTGTCTATATACTGTTACAACACCAACTCTTTAATGAAAAGATTAAGATTAATATAAATCAATAAGAAAGGATAAAAATTTAAAAGTGATGGATAGTTAAAATACTTACAATGTGACATATAAACAATAATGAATAATGAATAAATTGAATTGAATAAATTGCCATTCTTACTGTCTTATTACAAAAAAGGTATTACAGACAAGAAGCAGTGTGTAGGATATTATCAAATAAATACATGATTGAAAAAGGTGATTATCTGCACATAACAAGGGCTAACCAAAATATAGAATGTTTCATTTATTTTTTATATCCAAAAAACTTGAAGAAGACTCCCTTCTTCCTACAGCATAATGGCCAAACAAGCCCCCTATATCAGGCTTCCATGGGGGCATGGACAAAAATCATGGAAAGAATGGATAACTTTGGATGAATTTCAGTATGAATACTCATGCTACTGAAATCACAAATTCTTTTGACTATTGGAGCAAATGTATTTGATAGCTACTGATAATAGGTAATGCTGTTACCCCTATCTCAGTAAACAATTCTAGTTTTGAAATAGCCTTTCATAGATAATTTCAAAGGAATGAGCATGATCGTGGAGAGTTCAGAGAAGACCAGATCTGTGTGGGAATATTTTGGGGAATGTAGGCTTTTCAACCCACTCATATTATTATACTTAATAATAAAAATAACATATTTATGTTGTGCTTTAAAGTTTATAAAAAGTTATGAAAAAAATAGCTCATTTGAATCTCACATCATCCCTTTAAGGTAAGTACTAACAAGTATTATTGTCTCATTTCAAAGCTGATGAAACTGAAGCTAAAAAAGTGACTTGTCTACAATCTCATGGCTGGTTCCAGTTCCAAGTCTAGCAATTTATCTGCTATACCTCTTCATGGGGCCAGTTCATGCAAGTGACTTTAACTGGAATGATAAAAAATGATCAATCAAATTTGCTGTTTTCAAATTGTAGAGTTAAAATTGTAAAACTCAGCTTCCATATGTAAGATCATTTTCAGATTACAATGTGTTATTTTTCCTATATTCTCTGGGATATGTAACTATATAACTGAAAACAATTTGTACTACAATTTCTGTCTTTTGGGGAGGGAGGAGACACAAAGAGGGCTTATTAAGGTTACTACCAACATCAGAGGTTTTAAAACACCTTTTTAAAGAATATTAAAATTTTTTTTCCTATCAAGGAATGGGCCTACTTGGCAGACTTGTTAGGCCTATGGACATTACAAAGGAAATATAAAATTCACAGACTTCCTAAAATATAGTTATTTAAGACCTGGTTTAATATTTCCTTGTCTACATGATAGAGTACCCATTTGAAATTTTAAAAAATCCTTCAATTCAAAAATCTCCTCTGCCCCCCCCCAAAAAAAAACAACAACAAAAAACTTCGTTGCCCTCCTTCCCCCAAATAGATAATATTTGGAGTAACAATCTTAGAGTGAATTTATTTTAGAGTGAAGAAATCAAAGAGGTCAATTAAGGCTACCTTCCTGCTTTTATGGATGAACACACAGGAAGAAATATGCCCTGAGTATTCAGCCAATCAATTGTAGAGCCAGGATTTGAATTTCCTTTTCCCCTAATCAATGATCTTTTTATAATATCTCACTGGTTTCTGGAATTGTGTCAGGATGGTATGGTGGATTTATATCCTAAAAGATGTGAGTAAACACCCAGCTCCTCTGTGTGATATTGGACCATTCACTCAAACTTTCTGGCCCTTAATTTCTTAATCTATTAAATGAGGGGGTTGGATTCAGTGACTTTTTAGGTCCCTTTTAATTTAATATCTGTGCCTCAAGTAATTATTATTCTAATATAAGGTCTGTCAGCTAATGTTTCCTTTTTTGAATAAGGAGGGTATTAAACTAAGACATATTTACAATCTATTCCAGCTCTAAATATATGAGCCAATGAATATATGTATGCATATATGTGTAAGCATATGTGAGTATATGTATATTTGTGTGTGTGTGCAATGTATAATCTGCTATAAGGATCCTATATCAGTTAGCAATCTCTTAAAAATCACAGAATCTTAGAGGTCATATAATCCCCTCTACAATCCTACCAACCACTGATTTTCTGGACTCTACTTGAAAACTTCTAATTAAAGGAAATCTACTACCTCCTGAGGCAGCTCCTCCCACTAACCCAGATTTTAAGGAAATAAGTAGAAGGGTAGCAGAATAGAGTAGAAAACAGAAGGGAATAAAACTGAATTAGAGACTATTTTCTCAAGAACTCTGAAGGTAAAAGGGAAGAGAAAAATGGAAGCTTGAGGGGCAAGAAAGCACATTTGTGTTTGGAAAGAAGAATGCCTGGAGACTCTCCAACAAAAGAAAGCATTAGTAAAGAAAAAGATATTGAATATGTATGATAGTAAAAAGGAGATAATTAATGGATTGAGGCCAGTGGTGAAGAGATTGACCTTGTGAAAAAAAGAGGGATATATCAACCTCAACAAAAAAGGAAGGAGATTCTCAGAATCCTTAGCTTCAGCCCAAGTATAACCTCTTCCAAAAGGCTCTTCCTTTTCCAGCTTAAGTTGCTAATATCTTCACTGTATCTTGCATTTTTTCAGTTGTTTTTCAATCATGTCCAACTCTTCATGTCCTATTTGGAGTTTTCTTGGCAAAGATGCTGGAGTAGTTTTCCATTTCCTTCTCCATCCCATTTCACAGACACAAAAATTGAGGTAAACAGGATTATAATTCTAAGCTAGTAATTAGTGTAACAAGAATGAGGAGGTCACCTGAAAAATATAAAAAGAGAAGGCAAACTTTACAGGTTACTGGGAAATGTGCAATTGCATGCTGGAATAAGCACTTTACTTTTCATTATTTTCTGTCATTCTTTCATTCATTCATTCCACGAAGTATTAAATACCTACCACTGACTGTAACTATACCTAGTTCAGAAAATTTGGCAATACAAAGTGCATATTTCTAGTACATCTAAGTAAGGATGTTATAGTTTATATCTGCAATTGCTCTGAACAATGGAATACCTAAAATTTAGTATAGACAAATGTCAGCAAATTAAAATTCTGTTGTGATCAAACATGCAAACATAAGCAGCTTTCTTGCAAACTCATGTCAATAATGAATGGTTACTAACTGGAGAACACTTTTCCATTGTTCCTTCTGACCTTTTGAAGGCACTGCTGTAATAATACTTTAAATAACAAAAATTGTTATTCTAAGTAAAAATTATGGATTTTTACATGGATTCATTTGAACCATAATTGATTGTCTTACATAGAAATCACGCTATGTGATTTATTCGGCACAGTGCTAATATTGGCTAATTTAGAATGTAATTATAATCAGCATGGATCCTTTCAACTGCACTTATGAACCTACCCACAAAGGGAGAACATATAGGCACTCCCCACAGTGAAGAAATCACTTGGATCTCCGGAAGATATACCCTCCAAATTTTTAATTATATCCTGCTGGAGTTCTCCTTAATTTTATCTTACTTCAGAAGACTAGATTTTAATATGATAAGGGTGATGCTTGCATTTAGGAAGGAAGTGCATTAACCAGAATTTCTAATATTTTCTGCTGAGCTCTGGTTAAGCACAGACAAAACAGAACAAAGGCTAGGTAGGTTCTAAATCTACACTAGAATCAGCTAAAAGGGAAATTAGAGGAAAATTTAAGGATCTTTTTGATAAGTATGATACTGTCTTTTGCAAGCCCTGAATCTCATATATTCTACTTACTGATTATTCTGACTTTATAGCTATCGTATTGGACTTTTATATTTCTGAGAATTTGTCTCTTTGAAGTCACAGGGAAGTATGGCTTCTATATCTTGCCTCTATATATTAGTAAGGAAGTAAGATCAGCTGTAAAGAATAATAGAATTTTAGAATCAGAAGAAACCTTAGAAATCATCTGAGAAGGAAGTATGGTGTGGTGGGAAGAATGCTGGATTTGACATTGAGGGGAGATGGATTTGAATCTGAGCTTGTCTCCTAATAACTTTTCTGTGACTTTACAAAGCCAAAACCTTTCTGGTCCTGTTTATGTATAAATGAGGGAATTAATCTGATAACCTCTGAGGTCTTTCTTGCTCTCAATCTGTGCTTCTATGATTTATTCTAGCCCCTTACCTGAATCAGTATCATTTATTTTCTAAGTAAAATGTGGAAGCCTTTTCCTCTCAAACCAGAAGTTAGTCAGTCAGTTAGTTAGTAAATATTTAGTAAGACTCTACTTTGTGGGGCAGTTAGATGGTTCAGTGGATAGAGTACCAGCCCTGAAGTCAGGAAGTCCTGAATTCAAATCTGGCCTCAGATACTTAACACTTCCTAGTTGTGTGTCCCTGGGCAAGTCACTTAACCCCAATTGCCTCAGGGAAAAAAAGACTCTACTTTGTGCTAAGCTCTTTTCTAAGGGATGGTATGCAATTCTGACCTACCTCAAAGGAGTTTTATGAAAATCAAATGAAATAATGTGTAAAGCAAACACACACACCACACACACACACACATGTATATATATATATATATATATATATATATATATATATATGTTAGCTCTATTATCTTCCCCTAGTCCTTAGCCTTAGCCCCACATCAAGATCCTATGTACATTTGGAGTTTTTGTTAGATGTACTATTACAAGTTATTCCTATTGCATAACCTAGAGTTGAAAAGAGGAGAAAGCTGTAATTTATAGCAGTGCCTGCCTTCATCTTTACAGTCTTACCTTCCTAGATACATACCTCTTCTCCATGAGAAACTGGAAATAAAAGCATTTTCCCCTGCTCCTTCAATGACGTTTTTTTATATGGGGCAAATGATTTTGTTTAGTTTTCACTTGATTTTTCTCCACTTGCAAAATGAATCATATTATTACTGGTGAAACTAAGAAAAACCAACCAACTAGCCAGGAGAATATACACATACAAATGAAGCACTTCATCCATGTTCTTCTCTACTTTCCTTCCCCCCCCCCATTTCTGTCCTATCCTAATACCCAATCCAAAATTATAAGGGAAGCATTTCATTTGATCTCAAGGGGCTGTAATTGTTACTCCAGGAATCTCTCATTGAAAAACTGGCATTCATTGAGTATCAGAGAGGAATGTGATCAGCCATTTCTGAAAGCCAGGTCCCTTTCCTAGCTGGTCTCTTTCCTGATATTGAAGATTGGTCCTGTCCCCTAATAATGAAGTAATAGGGAAGAGGTCAGAACTATTAACCCACCTCCTCATTGAAAGGTCCACCAATCATGATTGCTTTATCCTGGGGTAGTCCAAATGCTGAATTGTCAATTAGAAGAAAGACACACCTAAGTATAAAATAATGCTGTGGCTTATTATTCAGGGTCTTTTGGTACAAATGGAGGCTAGCCAATAAGACCCCTTTGGTACCAGGATGCATGCCTCTGTTAATAAGGAATATCTTTCTTGGAGAGTTCCTTTGTGCTAAATTGTTGCCACTATACTTCATAGTGGTTAAAGGACTATCTTTAACACCCCTTTTTCATTTGAATGTCTCCCCCTTCACCCTTAAGAAAGCCCTAATATTTGGGTTAGAGCAAAGGAAAAGTTTTGGCAAAGGATTTGAGAACAAGAAGTTGTTATTATGCTAATAAAGATAAAAAAAAGACTCAGCTATACTTAAAAATCTATTTTAAGCTTTTATCCAGTAAAATTGGTCTTCCAGAAACATATCTTCTGCTCATGACATTTCTATTTAAATAAATGCTCTCCATAAAGTTGTTTGGCCTCATATCTTGTTTTTCACAGAATCAATTAATGAAGTCAGGCCTGGAGCGTGTATATAAACTATTCAGTAAATAGGACTATGAAATTTTGCAATTCATTTTTAAATTTATTAAAAAAATTAGAATTATATGCTTAGTTGATATAAAATAAAGCTAATCAATTAGATAGTAATATACTTACTTAAGGCCAATTAGTACCTCTAGCTTTTCAAATAACCTTCATTTAGGTGTATTAGATGTAGATTACATCAAGATTTAGTAAGACAGTTTTCAGCTAATTAGATACTAGTAGATTGTTAAATGTTCGGTAACTGAACATTAGTATCTGGTTGCCATTTAATTATCTCCAAATTATATAGGTCATAAATGTAAATTATTATGTCCTTAGGGTTCAATTGGGCAGTTTCTGAACATCAGTACACTGGGACTTTTATGAGACTCTGTGGACATATTATTCATTGGAAATTCTGAATATTGGAAACTTACAAAGGATGGAAATAAGTGGACTATATTTGCTCCTGAACAAAAATGTCAAATTTTTATGCTGAAATATTAGCTGTGATTTAGTTGAATGTACTCCATTAAAATGAATTTATATTTATTTACTTAGTGATTATTTACCAATTAAATGGTGTTAAAACATGAAATATTATATCAATGAAAGTACTTGGGAAATGATATTACAGAATTGTGACAAGTACCTTTAAAAAGAAAAAAAAGGAAACTAATTTTTTTTTGAAAATGAGTTGTTAGATTTAATTTGCCTCTAGGTTACTTTTATTTTCTCTGTAGGGATAAAATACACTCATGTGGGAAGAAATACTTTCTACTGGTTGTTCATTACTAGTGCAGCCATTATTTGCAGGCCTATGAGAGGTAAAAGTTCTTTTGGCCTCCAGAAATTATATTATTATTTAACTCTTACTTGGGTCCCGCATAGAAACTTTGTACATTACAAGGGAGTCTTAGTAGGGGTGGTCACAATCTAAAAGAGACTGCTTGTGGGAAGGAGTGGGAGTGTACATTTGGATATAGTGCCATTCCTCCATTAGATGAAAGATATTCAAAGAAGGATTCCTTTGAGCCTTTAAATGGACACATCACTATAGTATTTGGGGTAGCATGGAATACTGTAGTCATAGACTGGTGGATTGATGTTTTACTTTTCTCCTCTTTTGCCTAAATGGCCTTATTGGAAAAGCACTAGCTAATTCATGGTATAATATAAATACTTAATGGTAGTCATAGAATTGAAACTTCTCAAACTGTGGCTTAATATAATGAGTTTGGGAAAATGTTCAACAGAACCATAAGTAGGGTGGAGCAACTGGGGCTTTTCTTCAGGATGTCAAATTTAGAGAACATTGAAATTCCTTCAGTAGGAAACAACAGAGCTTAGTATTAAATTAAAAAGAGTGATTAGTCAAAATAGGAAATTAGCAATCTAGTCAATAAATATGTATTAAATATTTCTTATGTGCTAGGTACCATACTAAGCTCACTGGATACAGAAAAGCTAAGGACAATCTCTGTTCTCAAGGAACACACCGTCTAATGGGGGAAAACAACATGCAAACAACTATGTATAATAAGCTACATAAGCTACAATTAGAATTATACAGGATTTATCTGCAACCCCAATAAAAAAAACTGCAGGTCCTGAAATCAAAAGAACCAGGCCTGTAGCCAAAAATATCATTTTCAGCAAAATTATATATAATATTGAACAAAAAATGGACATTAAATGAATGTGCAAATACTCATGATTTTCTTTTACTTTCTTCATGTGCACAATTAGCTAGAAAAAAAGGCAAACCACTCCAGTAGTTTGTAAAGAACCCCAAATGGGGCCACAAAGAGTCAGACATGACTGCAAAATTGACTGAACAACAAGAGAGATTAGGACTGGATAAAGAAATTTAAGATTCATCAGAAAATAATTATTTTTATATCCATCAGATTTGATGAAACCACCAAGCAAAATAATGAGGTAGAAGAGAAGAGGATCCAGGGAAGAAACTTGTGAGATACTGTTTGTAAGCTTAATTTGGATGAAGACTGGGTAAAGAAGATTGTGGGATGCTTGGATAGGTAAAAGGATAACCAAGAAAGAATAGTGACATGAAAACCTAGAGAAAAGTATATTTGCAATGGGATAGATGAAAAAAAGGGTATAGTTAAGAGAGGAAACAAGATAAATGAGACCATAGAGAATGAGAGGTGTCAAATGATTGAAGTAGAGCAAATATATTCATTTAAAAAATAAAAAAAAGAGGTTATACACTACTAGGCATGAATACCAAAAGAGATATTTTTAAAAAAGAAAAATGACCTATATATACAAAAAAATCATAGCTAGCTTTCTTCTCAGGACAAAAATTTTGGAAGTCGAAAGGATGCAGATTGATTGGGGAATGGCTCAATAAACTACCGTATATGTTTGTGACAGGATATTATTGTTCTATGGGAAATGATGAGCAGGATGTTCTCAGGAAAAGGGGAAAAAAAACCTGGAAAATTCTCCATGAACTCAAGCAAAGTGAAATGTACTGTATACAAAGTAATAGCAATGTTCTTGGGATAATCAAATTGTAAATGACTTTGTTCTCAGTAGTACAGTCATCCATGAAGGATTTAGGATGAAAAATCCCAGCCATTACCAGAGAAGGAACTGATTGTGTTTGAATACAGATTGAAGCATTCTCTCTCTCTCCCTCCCTCTCTCTCTCTCTGTCTCCTTTAAACAATTTTTCTTAAGGGCTTTTATTTTCATTGGGATGGGAGATCTATGTTTTTCTTTTACAACTTAGCTTTTATGGGAATGTTTTTCATTACTTCACATGTGGTTTCTTAATTGTAGTTGGGGAAAAGGGAGAGAACCTAGAATTCAAAATTTAAAAAAAAATTAAAGAACAAATAAATTCTATTTTAAATTATAAAAAGGGTGTAGACAAAAACTGTAAGTCAGTTTGAATTCTATTTCTGACACAATTCTAGAAATCTTTATTTTGCCTTCTGATAGTTTTCAGCTTTTTTTTTTGATGGTGTTTAAATAGATTATTGCTGGGAAGTTGTTATCCTATTACTATTTAATGTTATAGATGATAAAATCATCACTTCTCTTTCTAATTGAATAGAAGTATCTATTTTTGTAGGCTTTATATAAACATTCTCAAATAGTAGACAGAACAACAGGGATGCTGTTCCTGCTCCCATGTGATTTTGTTCTTCTTAGCCAGATTCCGGTGTTTCATTTTTTTTTTGTTTGCTTTATGTAACTTGAAAATTATAAGTACTTGGCTTGATGAAATGTTACACTATTGTAACTATTTATGTTATACTATTTATGCATTGATATTTCACCTAAGCAATTCTGGGCAATTGTTTGGTCTGTTCTAATAAAGTTGATTGATTTAGTTTTTCAAGAAACTTATGCACTTGTAAAAAAGATTATGCACTTGTAGTATGGAGATTTGTTCTCTTTCAGACACAAATAGAAGCCAGTTGTTTATATATAATTCTATATAATTCTAATAACTAGGACATGTCTTGCTAGTATTTAGCAGGGGACAAGTTACTCACATAAGTTATTCCATCTCTT
This sequence comes from Myrmecobius fasciatus, assembly GCA_023553655.1. Taxonomy (NCBI): domain Eukaryota; kingdom Metazoa; phylum Chordata; class Mammalia; order Dasyuromorphia; family Myrmecobiidae; genus Myrmecobius; species Myrmecobius fasciatus. The sequence goes on along the minus strand of JAJPUD010001739.1, from coordinate 7,357 downwards.
GACTACATGCATTTTTACTGGTTGTTTGGTCCCTAGACTTAGAACTTTGCTTCCTCATTTTGGTCTCCTGACTTTCCCTCTGTCCTTCAAGTTCTAGCTAAAATACCATCTTCTACCAGAATCCTTTCCAGTTTTTCTTAATATTACTGCCTTTCCTTTGAGCTTATTTATAATTTATCCGGTATATTTTATTTCTACATAGCTGTTTGAATGTTATGTCTTTCAATCAGATTGTGAAATTTTTGAGAGCAGGGGCTGTTTTTTTCTTTTGCCCTTATTTATATCTCCGGCTCTTAACACAGTTTCTGGAACATTGTTGGGTCTTAATAAATGTTTGCTGACTGATAACTGTGGTGATGTTCCACATTGTTTGCTGCTTCCTTTTCTTCTACAGAACATTGCTCCCCAAGTCCAGACTCCATAAAAATAGCAGCTCTGCAACTGCTGGTGAAAATGGCCCTGAATTGCCATTATAAATAGTACATTTTTACAAACAAATCTATATGACTCAGCATTATCATCTCATCATCCCATCATTTGATGTTTGATTTGATTTATGTGGGGAGCTCTGAATAAGGAACACTCTACTAATATAAGCTGACACATTTTTCCTTATGTTTACAGTTTTCAAGAGATTTCTTGGCCCTTGAGAGACTAAGGGAATAATTCAAATTCATGTAGCCAGAAAGCATGAGGTGAGATTGGAACTAATATCTTGCTGAGTTTAAGATCAGATATCTATTCATTGTGCTATGTAGCCTAGAGCTTGATGTTCCCATTGTTGTGGTCATTGTTGTTATTATTATCACTACTGTGATTTTCGGAGGTGGGACATATATTGACTGGCCATCATGCAACATCTCAGTGCTCTAGGAGATGTTAAGGAAGGAAGGAAGGGATTGAGCATTTCTTAAGTATTTTCTATGTGCCAGACATTATACCAACACTTTATAAATATTATCTCATTTAATTCTCACAAAAACATGGGGAGGTCGGTGCTATTATCAGTTCCCATATTATACTTGAAAAAACGGAGGCAGAGATTAAGTAATTTGCTCTAGATCTCATAGTTAATGTGTCTGAGATGAATTGATGCTCATGTCTTCCTAACTACAACTCAGTCTTTTGCCAACTTGCTGCTTCTTTAAGACTAACAACTGCAGAGAAAAATGTTGTATTTGTAGAGAAAATTTCCTTATCTGGGATTTTTGATATAACAGTACCTATTTCTCCTCCTTCTCTAACTCTTGTTTTCTTCTTCCTATTTGCCTTCTTCCTTCTCCAATGAGGAAGAAGTGGAAGAGTAGTATGAGTTGCTCTTCTTTTTTTAACCTTAATTTTTGAGCAATACCAATGATATAATGGGTAATATATTGACTTGTGGGTGAATTGGATTAAAGTGAGGCAGAGTTGCAGAAAACTGTCAACTGCACTCTCACAGTCATTGAAGTACGATGCAGGACAAAAGTTAAGACTTTTGGTGATGGCTTGGGATGTGGTGCATTCTCCTGGCATCTTTGATGTCTGACTAAGCACTAAGTGCTCCACAGTGCCTGCTTCAGCTGCTTCATGACCATTGGAACAAATTGTTTTAATTGTACATTTTGTCAGAGGAAGTTTTCACATATTTGGGATCAACATCCCTCTAAGTCACTGATGAGTTTGAGGCCTAATGGTCACCTTCAACCTGATTTAGCCTGTTTACTGAGAAACTTAGTGAGATATGGCTGCAGTTCATGCTATAGCTTCTTGGAGCCACAAGTGAGAATTATTATTGAAAACACAGAGAAGAGCAAATTTCAACAAACTTACAATTAAAAACCTCCAAAAGTATACTAGTTACAGTTAATTAAAAAAAAAACAAAACTAAAAAAAAAAACCCAAGACAAGAAAAGAAAAGGATGATTGTGATGGATAGGGTGAATGAAATTTTGCCTTAGAATGCTGATATTTGGTCAGAGCCATCTGTCTTGTCCAGGGAGACCATCATCCTCAATCTTAGTTTGATGGCCTCTTTTAGCCCACTATTTTAAGTGGTCTATCATCAGAGTAACCTTCTCCTAGTCCTCCCACTCCCACCAAAAATCATTAGGATAAAGGTTAAATTGTCCTTTCTTAGAATGTCTACATAACTATCTAACATGACTCAATGTTCTTTGTTCTTCCTACAAAAGCACTTTGGGCCTAAGTGGAAAATAATTCTAATTATGACTCTATTGCTATCAAAATAATCTTATTTTTGAGTGTGTTATTGTTTACTAAAAGAAAAGAAAAGAAGGGAAGAGAACATATTTTAATTTTAGCAAATTAGTATCAATACAAATCACTATGGAATGTTATTAAATGCCATTTTATCATTTAAATGTTTTTGAGTTTTTAAAAACAAGACAATTATTACTAAAAACTGATGAGGCCAGACAAATCTTAATTCATTTTTCTTCATGGGAACTAGAATGGTAGGCATATTATGGTTAATGTTCAATAAAACATTTGAAAAAATGTCATGTTAAAATGTTCATAAGATGATGAAGCATGAATTAAATAATTATATAGTTAACTAGGCTCAAATAATAATCATTAATAAGTTGGACACAATATAGAAGGAAGTTTCTAGTAGAGTGTCCCAGAAACCTGTCATCAAGTGTGTACTATTTCACATTTTAATCAGTTACTTGAATGAAGTTATCATTGTTTTGCTTTTCAAGTATGATAGTGGTACATGTAAAGGAGATAGGGACTTAAAATGGAACATCAAGACTATAGAGCAAATGTCATTAGCTCCTGTCCCATTAGTATTACTAATTGTTTCCTAGAGATTTGAGATAATTTATATGTCTCTAGTACTAGGTGTGTGTGAGAAGAATAAGAGTGGAAATAAGTTTATTTATTGTAACGCTCATATCAAAGGAACTTGGAAGGAATTTCAATGATGGAACAAAAGAGATTGGGAAATTTTTTTTGAACAGACTTTTTATACACCTGTTCGACAAAGGCCACTAAGTGACATAATGGATAGAATGCTGAGTCTGGAGTCAGGAAGCTTGAGTTTAAATCTGGTCTCAGATACTTCCTAGTTATGTGACTTTGTGCAAGTCACTTAATCTTTTTTTTTTGTCTTGTTTTCCTTGTCTGTATGATGGGAATAATAATAGAACCTACCTCTCAGAGTTGTTGTGAGGATCAAATGAGATAATAATTAAAAAGTTCTTATCCTAGTGCCTGGCACAGAGTAAAGCACTATATAAATATTAGCTGCTGTTATTGTTGTTATCAAAAAAATAAAAAAAACATGACCAAACATGTTGGTTAGGATAAAAATGATAAAGCTTCCTTTGAAGATAAATTCTTGCAGAAGAAGACAGCTTGGAAAATGGAGAAAGTGAATGGAGGAGAAACCCAGTTATAAACAGCAGCAACAACAGTCATCAGAGAAGCTGAAAATGACAACTATGGAAGTAGGAAATAGAATGATTTAGTAGTGATCCATAGCTTCTTTTCAAGGGAAAAAGTTTTGGTATTCTATTTTAATTAAAAGTTTGGCTCTCTTTGAGCCCTAAACTAAGAGCATAGAATGCACTAAATCAGGGCTCAAATTTGTGTGACTAGCTTCAGTGGTATCCTAGGATGTGATGGCAAAGATTCTCAGCTCAGTCATAGAGCCAGAGTTCATACTCTAACTCCATTTCTTATCGTATTGATGATATGAAGGAAGAGTCACTTAATCACTTTTCATCTTAGTTTACTTTACTATAAATGATAAATTTGGATTAGAAGACTTCTAGATGGCAGCTAGGTGATATAGTGGCTACAGCTCTATGTCTGGAGTCAGGAAGTGCCTCCTGACTCTGGTGCTACAGGCCTTTTTTCCCAGAACCACTATTTCTAAACCAGCCATTCTTGATTTCCCAGACTGTATCACCTTGTCTCAGCCATGACAAGTATTCTTTGTCAGATCCTTTCTTTCAATGGTGTTCTTTACAGAAATTCCACATATCCCTCACTATATTTAGCTACCAAATCCCAGTCCATGAATAATTCCTTCTCCATCCCCACTTTATTCTCCTATTTCTCCTATTGGAATGTAAGTTCCTTGAGGGCAAAGGGATATCTTTATTTTTGCTTGAATTTGTACTTCTAGCACTTAGAACATTTCCTAGAACATAGTTACTGCTTAAGAAATGACTTATATATCAAATTTAAGATGGCTTTGGGGTATTTAAATCAAGGTATCTAACAGGCTGTGGACAAAACCATATCTGAGGCATACAGAAAGGTCAGGGCTAGATGAATACATCTCAGAATCATTTGAATAGAAATCATAATTGAATCCCTTGGATCTGATGAGTTCTAACTAGATAAAATAGAGGGAGAAGAGATTAAGTCCAAAGATAGGACCTTGAAAGATACTCACAGTTAGTGGATATGACCTGGATGAAGATTTAGTGTGAAAGACTGAAAAGGAGTGGTCATACAGATAAATAGGAGAACCAAGAAAGAGTATATTGTCATGAAAACCTCTCTACTTTTTTCTAGAAAACAGTGTTAAAGAGAAGAGATTTATTGATAGTATCAAAGGTTGGAGAGAAGTCAAGAGGATGAAGATTGAGAAAAATCATCAGATCTGACAATTGAGGCCATTAGGTTGGAGAAAGCCATTGAATGACTGGTCTTAAATAAGATTAGTGAGGTTCCCAAAAGAGTGAGAAGAGAGAAGGTAGGAAACACTGATTGAAGATAGCTTCTAAAAGAAATTAATTACAAAAGAGAAAAGAGATGATAGGTGATTAGATCAAGTTTTTTTTTAAGCTGGGAGAAGACATAAGCATATTTTTAGGCATCAAGGAAGGAGTCAGTAGAAAGGAAAAAATGAAGCTTAGTGAAAGAATGAGGATAAATGTAATGGAATAAAGATTACATCTTGAATTAGAACAAAATTTTCATTTTGTTAAGGAAGGGTTTCCTGAAAGTGAGAACATAGGAGGAGGACTGTGAATGATGGATCAGTATTTTGAAATGGCTCATTGTAGTTGAGATATGGGTGTGATATGAAGAAATTTTGAAGCTATTGTTATGATCAGAAGAATGGAGTATTGAACTAATTCATAGGATTTCCAACTGATTTTTATAGGTTTGAGTCAGAGGAAAGAAAACTGAACAAAAAATCTTGAAACAAAGTTTTGAGGCACTTCACTTGATCTATATATTTTGTGAGAAGCTGCACCAATTTCCTAAATGTAAAGATTTGCCTTAAAAGGATTGTCATTTGTGCTCTTTGGCTAAAACAAAACTAACAAGATTCCAGTTTTATAGACCCAATTTTATGTGTTGGAAAATAATCTGAAAATAGAGAAGAAATATTAAACAAGAAAAATTTATTACCTTGCTCTCTAATTGCTATTTAAAAAGCAACACTTACTCTATAAATGAAGCAGACATAATTAAATAAAAACATCAGTTTTTGTGTAGCAGTTAGTAGCAATTATATATGACTTCTGTTATCAAATACTATTGTGATTTTTGGCCTCCATATATGGTTTGACTAGGAGGTATACAAATGAATATGAATTCTTATCAATATAATTAGAGTAAATGGAAAGAATAAAATTATTAACATGTTCAAGATGAAGACTGAGATAAGAAATGCATAACTTGAAAGAAAAATTTTCATCTTTGGTAAAGATGATACCATGGCCTGAAGGATTTTATTGTTGACCTATGCATAAAAACTGTGAACACCTCAGATCCTTCCTTCCATCTTCCCTTAAAGAGTTGAAATGCCTTTCATAGGAGCTAAATATCAGTAAAAGGGAGGGAATTTTCTTCCTATTATTTCTCCTTTCTATCTTCTTCCTTTTTTTCTTTCATCCTCCATCATCTCAGCTTCTACCCTTACTCCAGAACATAATTAATTTTTCATTCCATTCCTCTTTAGGTGAAAATATAAGATCAGTGATTTCCTTGGCTTGAACTCCTGATGTGGAAACTTTTTTCATCAATAAGTCCTAGAAAATTAATTGAGGCATTGAGTGGTTAAATGATTTATTCAAGGTTACACAGCTAGTAAGTAGATAAACATGCTAGGTCTGGAGTCAGGAAGATCTGAGTTTAAACTTGGCCTCAGACACTTTGTGACCTTGGGCAAATTACATAAACTTAATGTTACAGTAGTAAATGTAAGAGGCATTATTAAACTCAAGTCTTCCCAACCCTGAGTTCTAAAGTCATATTATCCTGATGTATAGAATGATATTTCATTTAACTGAAGTAAAAAAAAATAAGTTCTTCTTTGGTTACATCTGATTTTTAAAATTTTAGAGTTTTTAATTTTACAGTTCACTCAGTGACTTTAATAAAAGACCTAGATCTTTTTTTCTTATAAGTCAACATTCCAGTAAAGTTTGAAAATTGCCACTGGTCAGCATGATCCTTTATGTCAATAGTAATTTGGTGCTTCAAAGGTGAAGGCTGACATTTATATACTTTGCAACATTAGTTCAACTAAATAGAAGCAGAAAATCTTTGAATAAGGTGCTAATATTCTTCAGAAATGTAGCCATTTCTCAAATTTAGACCATTCAGAGTGGCAACAGGAAAATGTTATGTTATCTAAATAGGAGAATTTGTTTTTTAAATGTAGAATGCTGACTCTAGGTCAGAAACATTTTCTATTCCTTTCCTCCTTCATTATAAACAATAATCTATTGTAGGATAAGCCTGTGTATAAATGCTTTCAACAAGCTTATTTTTGGACCATGGTTCATTTTATGTTGATTGCTCAAGTTTTAGATTATATATAATGTTTTGGTTCTCTGCTTTTTTGATTGCTTTAGTGTGCTGTACCGGAAAGAAAACTGGTCTTGGATTTAGGAGAGCTGGTTTGGAATTTCCATTCTAACATTTGTTACGGTGTGATTAAATCACATAACCTTTGTAAGTCTTAGTTTTTTAATTTTTTAAATAGGAATACTATTACTTGCCCTAAATATTTTATAAGGCTGTTAGAAAAAAGTAAATTGTAAACCTTAAAACATTATAAAAATGCTAAGTACTGTATTCTGACCATTTCTTTATCCTTTAGTATCTCCATTAGGCAATATGCAGAGAGATAACAAAGAGCAAGGTCCTTGCAGGTTTTTTTTTTTTTTTTTTTTACTGCATATTTAGACAGGTTTCCCAGTATAAGCACACTCTCCTTGTTTGCAAAGTTGTATCAAAAATTTTTAGTGCTTTAGTGAGATGAGTTCCAATTTATCCCACCACTATTGTGTTTATGTAGTTGTTTGCATGTTATTTCTCCCATAAGAATGTAAGCTTCTTAGGGGCAGCTGGGTGGCGCAGTGGATAGAGCACTAGCCTA
>JAJPUD010001738.1:306158-394889 GCA_023553655.1 Myrmecobius fasciatus | reverse complement strand
TATATATATATATATATATATATATATAAATCCCCAGAACCAAAGTTTTCTGGTGCACATCTTCTCCTCACTACCCTTGCCTTCAGTTATTCTCCTGGAGATGCTTGGACCCTTTCCTGATTGGAAAATTTCTGGATTGACATTTCATGAGGGGACCCAACTATGCTCACTTTATTCTCAGCTCACCTTTCTTTCCCCAAATGCCAGGATTCTTCATCACAACCTTGCCCAACTCGAGATGTTATTGACCTGGGACTTGCTTGTTATTGTTGTTGTTTGTCCTTCATTTAATTTTTTCAAACTTCATTTTCAAAAAGTTCCAATAATAGTGATATCTTGACTTGCTCATAAATTGAATTTAAGTGAGATAGAGTTGTTCAGTCATCATCTTTCCTTTTCCAGACCCATTAAAATCCAGTGGCAAAGCAAAAGCCAAGACAACTGGTGATGGCCTGGGATACAATGGATGATTTTGATTTCTTCAGGGTCTGACAGTCTAAGTGCCCCTCAGTCATCTTCGTGACCAGTTGGAATGAATTGTTTTCATATACAAATACTACCAGAAGTTTTCATGTTTTGGGGTAGACATCCCCCTAACTAATGGGTTGGAGGGCCTGTCAGTTACTCTTAACCTATTTTAGAACAGTTGGTAAATAGCTGGCCCAGATCAGCCTTTCATGAGGGGATTCAGTCATGCTCACTTCACCAGCAGTCTTGGCCTTGTAAGCATATCCTTCTCCTTCTCCCTCCCAGTTTTCAGCTTCCCTTTATGTTTTGTGTTTCCCTATTAGAACGTAGGCTTCCTGAAAGTAGGGATCATTTTGTTTTTGTGAATTTGTATCCCCAATGCATAGCATTTAATAAATGTATTAATATATTTTATTTATATTTATTATATATTAGATCTCTAATAAAATCAAATTATTTTATTTAATATAAAGCATTTAATAAATATATTAGCCCTCTATTAATGTTAAGCTCAACTTAAGAAAGTGATTATATTTTTCAAATATCTTATTCCTGAAGGAAATATCTCATCTGTCATGCCCTGATTCTTGAGGAAGAATTTTGCATTAAATTTCATATATATATATATGTGTGTGTATACATATATATGTATATTATGTGTATTAATATATATATATATATATATATATATATATATATATATATATATATATATTGCTGAGGCAATTGGGGTTAAGTAACTTGCCCAGGGTCACACAGCTAGGAAGTGCTAAGTGTCTGAGGACATATTTGAACTCAGATGCTCCTGACTTCAGGACTGGTGCTCTATCCACTGCACCACCTAGCTGCCCCAGTTTCCTGTATTTTTTTGAAGGTTTTGGATCTAGAAACCAAAGAAAAAGCTTTGTTCTGGAAGCAACAAGGTGGTACAGTGGATAGAGTGCTGGGCCGGGATTCAGGAAGTCTCATCTTCCTGAATTCAAATCTTGCCTCAGGTATTACTAGCTGTGTGACCCTGGGTAAGTCACTTAGTCCTGTATGCCTCAGTTTCCTCATCTGTAAAATGAGCTGGAAAAGGAAATGAAAAACTATTCTAGTATCTTTGCCAGGAAAACATCAAGTGGAATGATGAAGAGTTGGATATGACTGAAAAATCACTAAATAAAGCATCTTATTTAGTCATTTATGCACCACTCAGTCTGAAGATAGATCCGGGAAAATGCATTGTAATTTCGTAAACTGGCTGCAAAATTTCAACACACTTTTAACTTATTTAAATTTTGGTTAACAATGCTTTGACAGGTATAAATTATCAAACTTCTAGAGTGACAAAAATGATACAAATGAGTAGTGTCAGATTCTAATCAAAATGGTTATTATAATTAAGGACCCCTGCTGATCGCAAATTGGCTTAGTTAGAAAACCATATATTAATATTATTTATGTCCTATTATATTTTTAATAAATTTTAATTACATTTCAATCTAGTGTCCCCACTTGGGAGAGTTAAGAACCTGTTGGGACTGTTTGATACCTCTGAAGTATAGCACTGGAGGATAAAAAAGAGCTGAGGAAATATAAAGACACAAATTATGTTGAACTTTTCATTTGAAAGGTTCTTTTCAATTGACTTTGGAAGGCTTAGATTCTTTTTAGGATAGAATTATTTTATAACCACATCACAATTCTTCATTATACACCAGTAAAATCAGAAATGGACATAATCCAAGAAAAATCAATTTATTACAAAGATATTAAAATCTTGAATTTGGAATGTTTTTTTTTTTCTTTTTTAGGCTGCACTAATAACCACAATTCTCCATTATATGTCAATATGATTTTTAAAATGCATGTAATACAAGAAAAATAAAACTCATAGTAAAAGATATTAAGATCTGGTCTTTGAAACACCTTTTCCTCTTTATGTTACTTTGTCATTTAAATTGTGCTTTCTCCCTCATATTTCCATACATTATATACAATATATTTATAACATTATTTTGTTATATGATATTTATATATCTACACATATCTAAAATAATATAAACATACACATATATACATTATATATATGCAGATTTGTCTTTTACAAATTTTTTCATTCAGTCTCCAAAATATATCTTATAATTGCATTTCTTATCTTCCATAACTCACATTTAATAATGTGAATTAATGAATAGGAATAAGTTGATTATTGGTAATTTTTTATTTGTCTGAATTTAACTTCAGTTAAGCTTCTTAGTTTGGGAAGGAAAAGACAACTTACCTTTCATTGGAGATTATCCTTAGAGAGATACTTGGTATAGTGAAAAGGGCATTGATTATGAACTTCAAATCCCATCTCTCATGCTTACTACTTGTGTGAACTTGAATAATTTAGCTTTCTTAGTTTTCCCACCTATAAAATTAAGATATTGGATTAGATAGTCTTCAAAGTTCCCTTCATGTGATCCTATGAAAATTGAAAAAAATACTTCTTCATCCCTTGCCAATTAAGAATTAAATTAATAAAAGAAATAGTGGTCTGTTCTTGCCTCCAGATAACTTCCAGCTCTGAAGGATGGATTAAATATGAAAAAAGATTTAATTTCAATAAATAAATGAGTAGCAAGCCTCTAACCTTGGAAAAGGAAGCCCTCACCTTGTAAAGAACATTAGTAACTCAATCCACAGTCCAACAAGTGCATTAACTCAGGCAATTAGAACCGCTCAACGAGAAAGCCAGTCTCTTCTTGTCAGATTTTAGACTAAATGTTTTAAGTGATCAATCTGCATTGACAGACAGCCTTCCCCTAAGCATTCCCATAAATGTTAAACATGTTCTTGACTTTCAGAATAAAAGAAACTTGTAGCATTTTTTTAAACTTTGACTCATAAAATGAAAAGGACATTTAGATTTTTATGAGGGTCTGGTATCATGAGACCTTACCTGTAAAATAATTTACTGTTTGGTATCAAAAATTCACATGGGTCAAAGAGAGTAAAGTTCCAGAAAAATAGAAATAGCCACTATTTCCATCATTTCATTGACTTAGGGAGCTCTCATTGAGGTGTTTTCTCAGCTAATATAGTCTGATATTCCCTCTTAAAATTATAATTTTAAACAGTCATCTAAGCACTAAATAGTTAAGTTATTTGCTTAGGGTTAGTCAGCTTTGTCAGAGATAGGAATCGAACCAAGTTTTCTTAATCTCAGAGTCAATTCTCCATTATACTCTGTCAAGTAAACATTTTAATAAAGATCAAAACTCTAGCACTGACTGTCCCCCTCTTCACCCCAGTATCTGATCCTGGTAAATGAAAATCAAGTGTGCTAAAAAAAATCTCAATTAAAAAAAATTCCTTTTTGGGGGGTGGGATGAGGAGAGGGATGTATTAAGTGAGATTAAAACTGGGAATTGAGTGGCTTCTCTTAATTTAACAGGAAGTCACTAGATGTCCTTGTCAAATTGCTTGAACACCTAAAATTGGAGGAATAGGATTGATTGAGGCTTGAGTGAATGGCAGAGATTAGATGCTCCACCCCAATCTCTTAAGAGTACCAGAGAGGTACACAAGAAACCTAGAGGAAAGAGAAGAGTAACACACCTGTTCTTCAGTCACTGAGGGGAAGGGGAGAATGTAGTCATTGTTACATGTGCATTTCATTTCTTGAAATTCATGAATTTTTTCCAACTTGAAAAATTCCCCCCTTTCCATAAAAAGAAATTGTTGTTATTGAAGAAATATGTTTGAATATATTTATTTATTTAAAACTTAAATAGAAAAAAAAATCATGTGCACAGGGGAACATGAGAGAATTCAAAATATATAACAATAAATTTCCATTTCAAAAAAGTGTATGTAATAATAAAACACTGTATTCAGAACTGTCCATCTGGATTGTTGTCTTGGATATGGAGCTGTCCAGCCAGGCATATCGCCCAGCCCCTACCAACACTGCCATTGCCCTAGACTATGGACAGCTCCTCCCTAGCAAAGGTGAAAGTAGAGATGCACAGGGTGGTCAGATTGGAGTTTATGATGCTAAGCTTGTGCATGTTGGTGGGCAGGTTGCAGGGCAGTTCCTTCAGGATGAAATGGCTACACCATATTATAGTCTCTTGACTCCCAAACAGCAGTACTGGAAGGGGCATGAAGTGGCCGCATGCTCAGCAAGAGGAGAAGCAGGAGGTGACCTGAGCAGCAGCAGCAGGAGCCAAGGAAGAGAGGTGGTAGCAGAAATAGCCAGGACTCCTGGCATTCAGCCTAGAGGCCAGAGCCCTGGGTGGGGAAGTGACCATAGCTTCTATCTCCACATGCACCCTACCATCTTAGACAGAATGGTATGGGGGAAGAACATGAAGGTTGGGTTCCTCTCAGAAATCATGTTGGATCAAAAAGGAAGGAAATCAAGAAGCCCAACTGGGCTGGACTCAGCTGACTTATTTCTCCCACCGCTGGAAGCCCCAGTAAACCCTCTGGGGAATTGGGTGGGGAGGGATGGTTAGGCTGTGAACTGGAGATGTACTCCTTATGGGAAATTTATTTGGTTGAAGAATTAACTATCAGTGCAGTAGCTGACTTTGATTGCACATTTGTCCTCATTGGAAGTGTTTGAGAACTGGACTGAAAACAGGAGCACACACATAGCATTGCTTCACTGAGTGATGGCTGGGAAAATGCGAGAGCATTGGGAATTGTCCAGAACCCAGACAAGCATGTCATCATGAAATTGTCATACTATACCTATAATCCTACACAAACATCCATGTGAGGTTGTACTATACTTGTTTGCCCTTTGTTTCTCTGCAGGTGGATAACACTATCCTTCTTAAGTCCAAGTCCTTCCATATTTTTCTAAATCCACTAATTTGTCATTTTCTATATCACAGCAATATTTCATCTTATACTATCTATTTGTTTTGAATAGTCTAAAACAATATTAATATGGCTGACATATAATTTCCTTATTTTTCTTTTGATTGAATCTATTTTAACTTTAACTATGTCTGAGATCAGTGATTACTATCCCTGCTTCTTTTTCTCTAATAAATTATATTCCTAAGCATTATTACTGTTTGTGTTTATCTCATTTCCTATTGCTGCTGACTTTTGTACTCTACTTCTATCGACTATTCTGCCTTGCTATTATTTAACCTTCCTCCTCCCCAAGATATCTTTCTTATTCTCTCCTCCAATACTTTCCTACCCACTTTATCCCATTCCCATTAATCGATACTTCTTGTCCCATTTCATTAATCTACATACTCTTCTATACCCTCCCCTTATTCTATTTTCTCCTCTTCTTATTCATAAATTTTAAAGAGTTTGGAAACTGAATGGATGTCCATCAGTTGGAGAATGGCTGAATAAATTATGGTATATGAATATTATGGAATATTATTGTTCTGTAAGAAATGATCAACAGGTTGATTTCAGAGAAGCCTGGAGATACTTACATGATCTGATGCTAAGTGAAGTGAGCAGAACCAGGAGATCATTGTACACAGCAACAACAAGATTATACAATTATCAATTCTGATGGATGTGGCTCTTTTCAACAATGAGATGATTCAGGCTTGTTTCAGTGATGAGAGCCACCTATACCCAGTGAGAGGACTATGGGAACTGAGGGTGGATTTCACTCTTTTTGCTGTGGTTTGCTTGAATTTTATTTTCTTTCTCATTTTTTTAATCTGATTTTTCTTGTGCAGCATGATAATTGTATAAATATGTATGCCTATTTTGGATTTAACATATGTTTTTACTATGGTTAGCCTATATTGGATTGTATGCCATCTAGGGGAGGAAATGGGGGAAGGAGGGGAAAAATTGGAACACAAGGTTTTTCAAGCATCAATGTTGAAAAAATTATCCTTGCATGTGTTTTGAAAGTAAAAAACTTCAATAAATAAAAAAAATTTTGAAGAGTTTCATACCCTTTTAGATACATACATATTGTTCTCTATTTAATCCATTCCCAATGTGAATAGGATTTCAGAACTATGAGCCCTTATGTCCATCTAATATCTGTCATTTCTTGCTCTCACACTTCATTCATATAAATAATTCCTGTATTTACCTTTTCCTACACAGTTTTACTTTTTATAATCACATTATACTCAGCTTTAACCTGATATTTTTTTTAAATTGCCAAATTACTGATGATACTCTTAGACATATGTCCTGTATTTCTATATATAAAACATAAATCTGTTGTCCTTATTGAGACTTGAGATTAGTCTTTGATGTACCTGATATTTTTTTCAGCTCTTATATGTCAAATTTTCTATTAAGTTCAGGGTTTTTTGCAACAAAAACCTGAATATTTGGCAATTTATTGAATATCCATTATTTTTATCATTCAGGATTTTGGTTGATTTTGCTTGATATGAGATTTTTTAACTTAACCCTACTTTGTTTGTTCTTCATTAGATAGTATTCTAAGACCTACAGTTTTTTATTGTAGCTGCTGATGGGTCTTGTGTGATTCTAATTGTGCTTACAACATATTTGAACTGTTTTGTTATTGGTTTTGCTTACAAAATTATTTCTTTGATGTGGAGGTTTCAAAATTTAGCAGTGATATTCCTATAAGTTTTCCTCATAGAATCATTTTCAGATATTTATCAGTGGTTTTTTTTGCTAATTCTACTTTCCCCTCTTGTTCTAATACTTCTGACCAATTTTCTTTTCTTTTTAATACTAGAATTTTTTTTTATTTTTCAAAATACATGTGAAGATAGTTTTCAATTCATCCTCATAAAACCTTGTGTTCCAATTTTTTTCTCTCTCCCTTCTCCCTACTCATGTCTCCTAGACAGCAAGTAATCCAATTAGGTTAAACGTGTACAATTCTTCTAAACATTTTTCAGTTAATCCAATTATTTTTGTTTTCTCTTCTTGATCTGGTCTTCAAACCTGATGTTTTTCTTTTTCTCATTCTTTATATTTGGTTTTATTATGTCTTGTTCTCTTATGACTTCATTGGCTTGCCTTTACCCAATTCTAATTTTCTTTTTGTTTTTTTAAAAGTTTTTATTTGCAAAACATGTATGAATAATTTTTCAATACTGACCCTTGCAAAGCTTTCTGATCCAAATTTTTCTCTCCGTCTCCCCACTCCTTTCATTAGATGGCAGGAAGTCTAATACATGTTAATTATGTTAAAATATATGACAAATCAAATATATGTATACATATTAAAAGTTATCTTGCTGTACAAGAAAAATCAGATCTACAAGAAAAAAAACCTTAGAAGGAAAACAAAAAACAAGCAAACATAAACAGAAAGCGTGAAAATGCTATGTTGTGGTCCATATTTCATATCCCTCTCTCTGGGTGTATATGGCTTTCTTCATCACTGAACAATTGCAACTGGTTTGAAACATCTCATTGTTGAAGAGAGTCACGTCCATCAGAATTGACCATCGTATAGTCTCCTGGTTCTGCTCATTTCACTTAGTATCAGTTCATGCAAGTCTCTCCAGGCCTCTCTGAAATCATTCTGCTGATCATTTCTTACAGAACAATAATATTCCATGACATTCATATACCATAATTTATTCAGCCATTCTCCAACTGATGGACATCCATTCAGTTTCCAGTTTCTAGCCACTACAAAAAGGGCTTCCACAAACATTTTTGCATATATGAGTCCCTTTCCCTCCTTTAAGATCTCTTTGGGATATAGGCCCAGTAGAAACACTTCTGGGCCAAAGGGTATGCACAGTTTGATAACTTTTTGAGCATAGTTCCAAATTGCTCTCCAGAATGATTGGATCTGTTCGCAGTTCCACCAACAATGTATCAGTGTTCCAGTTTTCCCACATCCCCTCCAGCATTTGTCATTCTCTTCTGCTGTCATCTTAGCCAATCTGACAGGTGTGTAGTGGTATCTTAGAGTTGTCTTAGTTTGCATTTCTCTGATCAATAGTGATTTGGAACACCGTTTCATATGACTAGTGATAGTTTTAATTTCTTCATCTGAAAATTGTCTGTTCTCCTTTTTTAGTTAGTTGACTTTCTTTTCATAATCTTGTTTCTCTTGGATTGTTCTAATTTTTAAAAAAGCTTTTCCTCAATCGTTTTTATTTGATTTTAAAGTCTTTTTAAAACTTCTTTTGGACAGGTGGCCATTTGATGTTACTTTTTGCAGTAGGAAAGGCTTTTTTATTTCAGTGTCCTCCTCTGAAGATGAATCTTGGTCTTCCCTATTCCCACAGTAACTTTCTATGATTAGATTCTTTCTTCTTTGCTTGCTCATTTTTTAAAATAACAGCTTGTTAGTGTAATCACTTCTGGTTCTGTGGTGGTAGTGGTGGTGGGGATGGTACCTTTGGCCTCAGGTCCTTTTAAAGTTCTCCCCTCTGGCTTGTAACCCCAAACCAAGAACTCCACCCTCCTGTAAGTGTCCACAGTCAGTAGCATTCTTGACCTATGGCTTCTGCACTCATAGGAGTGTGCTGACTCCTTCTTGCTCAGGGCCCACATGCACAGCACAGTTGGCTTGGAATTCCTTATCAGCAGAAGTTTCCATTGTCTTCCCTGATTCCAGCATCCCACTCCCCACTCTGTCTGGGAAGTGAAAGCTTCAGGATTGGGCTGAGGCTGCCTTCTAACCCAACTAACCCTAGGGCTCTCCTTGCTGTTTCAGAGGAACCAGCATGGTGATGTTTACACTTCCCAGGGGTCAAACATCTGTCCTGGTATCTTTCTTCAGGTCTTATTCAATTGTCCCAGGAGGACCACTGTTTTGTCCCAATTCCTATTGATTTGTAATCACATTTTGTTCATCCTGAAATATAACTTTGTCTTGTTTTTTGGGAGAGATCTGGAGAGCTTGTAATTTTCTGCCTACTCTTCACTTTCCCAGAATCTTCTAGAGAAAGTTCTACTAAAATCAAACATGAAAGTAAAAGAGCCTGAAAATATTTTACTTATTTTTTTGGGGGGGAGGAGGGGAGCAGGCAGTGAGGGTTAAGTGACTTGCTAAGGACCACATGACTAATAAGTGTCTGAGGTTCTAGCTGTTTCATTAAAATTACTTCTTATATTTATGCCTAATATTGTTTCTTGGCTTTGTCTGAGATCGTGATTGCCACCCTTCCCCTCTTCACTTCAGCTGAAGTATGATAGATTCTGCTCTAGCCTTTCATTTCAACTTTGTATTTCTGTCTCAAGAGTGTCTTGTACTCTTGAGTACAATACATATTATTGTATTTTAGTTTCTAATCCAGTCTGCTATCTGCTTCTGTTTTATGGGTGAGTTCATCCCATTTACATTCATAGTTATGATTACTAACTGTGTATCTCTATTATGATGTTTTCTTCTGTTTATCTTCTCTCTCTCTCTCTCTCTCTCTCTCTCTCTCTCTCTCTCTCTCTCTTAAATTCTCTCTCCTCAAAAGTCTTTTATTCTGCTGTCCACTAGCTTCCTAACTCATTCTCTTTACTATTATTCTCTTCCCTATATCCCTTATTTCCTTTCTCTCCTATTTTTGTTTTGGTTTAAATAGATTTCTATACCCAACTGAGTGTAGGTGTATATATACATACATACACAAATAAACACATAAATACATATACATACATACATATCTTTCTTTTTTGAGTCAATTCAAATGAAAATAAGGTTTCAACATTGCCTAACAGTCTCCCATTTTCCTCTCCACCATAAAAGTTCTACTTTGCATGTCTCTTTTGTGTGAGGGGGTATATGTGTGTGTGTGTGTGTGTGTACATACATAAGTAGCATATATATGTATACAAATATATATATATATAATTTTATAGCATGTTCAACTTACACATAGTAAAAATTAGAACTATAGCTATAGTGAGAAGGTTTCCCCCAGTATATCTCCTTTCCTCCTTCTCCCAGTGTTTCTCTCTTTCTCCCCCCCCCCCTTTATTTTTTTTCTAGAAATCATCCCAACACATTCAATTCATACTCATGTCCAATATTTCTGTAGACACCTTCTAAATACTCTATTCATGTCAGCTTTCTCAGGACTTACAGGTATCATCTTACCATATAGGAAAGTAAACAGTTTAACTTTATTGAGTCCCTTATAATTGCTCTTTTGTGTTTACCTTTTTATGCTTCTCTTGAATCTTGGTTTGAATGTCAAATTTTCTTATTGAGCTCTGATCTTTTTATCAAGAACTTTGGAAAGTTTTCTATTTAATTTAGTATTCATAGACTACTTTGCTTGTAATTCTAGCTCTTTTGCCTTCTATAATATCATATTCCAAGCCCTCCAGTCCTTTAACACAGAAGGGAATGAAAATCTTTGCAAAAAGAATCTCTATTAAGGTCTCATTTTTAGACTATATAAAAAACTGATTCAAATTAGAAAACTAAGAGTTTTTTACTAAAAGAAAATGATTAAAGGATGTGAACACATTTCTCAAAGGGAGAAATTCAAGCTGCCAATAATAGGAAAAAAGTAAAAAAGTTTTTAAGTACTTTATCTATTTTATAGTATAGTAAATTGTTCTCCTAGCTCTGTTCACTTTGCACTATATAAGTTTATAGAGATCTTCCCAGTTTGCTCTAAAATTGTCCATTTCATAATTTCTTACAATACAATAGCATTCCATTTCATTTACATACCATAGTTTTTTGAGTCTTCATCCAACTAGGATATCTCCCTTAGTTTCCAATTTGGGGCTATAAAAAGGACTGCTATAAACATTTTTGTACATATATAGGTCCCTTTCCTCTTTTTTATTTAAATATATCTTTGAGATCTTAATCTTAATGTTATTTGGAGGGGAATATTGGGAGATCTCAACTAGTTTGCTGCTTGTAGCCCACCATCTTGGTTCTGCTTCCTAATGCAACTACTATAAACTTGAACTCACTTTACCCAGGGATGAATGTGATAATGAGACTGTGCCAGAAGATGTTTCTATTTTTGCTGTATCTGCTCAGTAAATAGCCCTTTGTTGAATCCAGGGTGGTGGAGAGGTGGGAGAGGATTTCTATGTGATCTCAAATGAGAAAAACTCTAAAAAGGACTTCAAGGGCTTAGTAGTGGGATTGTTAATAGTATACAAAGTTTAGTATCTTTTGAGAGGTGACATAGTTCCAAATTGCTTTCTGGATTGACTTGAAACAAGTGACATCTCACATTAATAGTGAATCAAAGTGTATTTTCCCACAGGCCACTCAACATTTAACATTTTCATCTTTTGTCATCATTGCTTTAATAGTGGAAAAATAGAACCCCAGAGTTGCTTTAATTTGAATTTGCAGAATTATTAGTGATTTAGAACATTTCCTCCTATGATTATTAATAGTTTGTATTTATTCCTTTGAGAACTACTTGTTCATATATTGTGACCATTTATTGATTGATAAAATACTGTTGGTTTTCTAATTTAAATCAGTTTCTTATATATTTTAGACACAAGACCTTTATTAGAGAAACTTGTTGCAATGTATTTCCTTCATTAATTTGTTCTTCTTTTAATCTTAACTATATTATTTTATCCTGTGGGGGAAAAAAACAAACTTTTTAAATTTTATCTAATAAAAATTGTCCATTTTGTCTTATAGAATCCTTTTTCTATTATTTGTTTAGTCACAAACTTTCTCCCTTTACATAGAATCCATGCTCTTTCTTCTCTTTTGTTGATGCGTCATGTATCTAGTTAAAGTTTACATTGGTACATGGTATGAGATGTATATACCTAATTTTTGACATTTTGCTGTCCAATTTTCATAGCAGTTTTTAAAATCAGATACTGAGTCCTTCCTCTACTAACAAAGGTCTTTTTGCTTAGCAAATACTATGCTACTATATTTGTGTGCTTCTATATATTATGTGCCCAAATTGTTCCATTGATTAACTTATTTTGAAACCAAATTATTGCAATGATTACCATTTTGTAGTACAACTTGAATTTTGGTATGGATAGATCCTCTTGAGAGAATCTTGTCATACTGATAATGTTTTGGACCTGGTTGAATGGTTGGGTAATTGAATCCCAAAAGAGAAAATATGATAATTGCTTTGGAATCTACCCAACTTCCAGTGAATCCAAAGATGAGTTAAAAAAAAGATTTTTATTCATCACCCTTAAAAAGAAAACCCTAAGATTGTACAAAAAATTTTATATTTATAAAAGATTCCAAATCCATAATGTTGATAAAAGTAATGTCAGATTAAGGTAGCCCAATGAAAAGAAATATATTTGTGGCAGTTCTAGGGGCAGCTGAGGTGGAAAAGGTTGTGGTAGTGGTGATTACAAAGTCATGAGAGAGAGAGCTCAAAGTCAAAATTGAAATCAAGATTATAGCAGTTTTTGGAATCAAGGGTTTTGGCTGTTAGGAAGGGATAGAGGTTGACAGAATCAGGTCCACTCTCTTTATGACTACAAGGTATATAAGCCAAATTTGGCTACAGTTAGAACAGCATACATTATAGAAAGATTTCAAAGTATTGTGCTGGTCATGAAAACTAATTATATGACATATTGAGGTATTCCTGTGTGGCATAAGTAGCATGCTTAGTATTTAGAGAAACTGCATATATTTTATATGAAAATGCTATAGGTGAACACTAAAATCATGTACTAAATTTAACTTTGCAACCCTGTGGATTGTTCCATGTGAATCTTATTTAAAATTCACCCTTGGAAAATGTCTTTCATGTAGAATATTCATAGATTTCTAGTTGTACTGGACAGTATGTAGAAAATTTTTAAAAATTTGAACTTGATTGTCATGAATGAATACAAACATTTCCATATACAAAGGAGAGAAACAAAGGATTTTATACAAAGGAAATTGTGAACTCATTGTATATAACTCATTTTTTAAAAAGAGTATAGCAAATTCCACACAATAATTACAATACAGCCTTTTTTGTCTATGTCGCTTGTGAACTTCTTTCTTTTTCTTTTTTAATGTTTTATCATTATTTTTCTATGCCTTTTTTCATATCACTATTCTCACTCTCCATATAATACTTATTAATTATATTTGGAAAGGATCTTAGAAGTCATCAAGTCCAGTTGGGAAAAATGAAGCCAAGAAAGGTTAAGGTATTATATGATAGAGCAGGGGTTTGACACAGGTCCATTGACTTTGAATCCAGAACTCTTTCCACTGCACCAAGGTGAGTCTTTCCCCTCCCTTGATAAATAAAATCACTCTTTTATAACAAATAAGCCAAACTATGGTTGTGTTTAATGTGTATGTGTGTATGTATACTTTTTTCTCTAACAAGAGTTCATCTGACTTGTTCTCCGAAAGGTGTGATGATGCTTATCATCAGTTGTTTGGAATTAAAACTAGTTATTGAATTCTTCAGTCTTCCAAAGTTGTTGACTTTCACAATTATGTACTGTAAATATAAATGACTTCCCTGGTTCTTTTTACTGTACTCTTCAACATTCATACAGGTATTTGCAAATTTCTCTAAATCCTTCCCTTTTTTTTCATTCATTATTAACACAATGATATTCTATTAAATTCACATGCCATAAGTTCTTCAGCAATTACCCAGTAGATAAGTATCCACTTTACTTCCAATTCTTTGCTATAACAAAAATTACTGATATAGTATTTTTATATATGTGGATTACTTCACTCTATGATTTTTTGGAGGTAAGCTAGTAGTATTTCTACTACCAGAGATAAGCTTTGTAGGTAAGCTTTTGGTATTTCTGAATCAAATAAAATGAAGTTTTAGGGGTATAATTATTTTGGGGGTATAGTTCAAAATCACTTTCTAGTGTGGCTAAAGCAGTTTACATATTCACTGACAGCGCTTAATGTTCCTGTCTTCCCACAGCTCCTCAAGCACATGTGATTATCCTTTAATGTCATCTCTGCCAATTTAATTTGAAATGGAACTTCAGCAATGTTTCAATTTGTATTTCTCTTAGATTTATTTTGGATCACTTAAAAAATTTAATCGATGTTAGTTTGAATTTCTTCCCTTGAGAAATATCTATAAATAACCTTTATTTACTAATTTAAAGAATGATGCCTGTCTATATGTCATTTCCCTGTCTTGGATATCAGATTTTTATGAGAGAATTTTGCTGAGATGGTTTGTTCTCCCTCCCTCTCCTGGTAACAGTTTCCCTCCCAGTTCTGACTTCATTGATCTTGTTTTAAAACTTTTCAATGTTATCTATTATAATCTTTTCTTTCTCTTGTTTGATCAAGAACTCCTCTATCCATTAATCTGAAAAATTATTTTCTTCCCTGATTCTCTAATTTTTTTTTTATGTTATGATCTTTTAGACTAAGTCATGTCTTCATTTGGAGCTTATAGTATCATACATTGTGAGATGCTAGTTGAAGCTAATTTGTCCCAGACCATTTTCTAATTTTCCTAGTAATTTTGTGAAATAGTGAGCTTCTAAACACAATAGCTGAGGTTCTTGACTTCATCAAGTACTGTACCTTCATGTTCATTTTCTTCTGGTTGTGTTCCAAATCTGTTATGTTGATCAACTGCTCTGTTTTTTAACCAATAACCAATACCAAATTATTTTGATCATTACTAATGTGTAGTATTGCTTGAGATATAGTAACAACAATTATTATTATAGCTAATATTTATATTACACTTTAGTTTGCAATACTTTGCATTATTATCATATTTGATCCCATTCCCTTTCCCCCCACTTCTTTTCATTATTTCCCTGGAGATTCTTGACACTTAGCTCTTCAAATGAATTTTATTATTGTTTTTGAATAATTCTACAAAGCAATTCTTGAGTAATATGATATGGAAGGCATGGAATTTCTAAGTTAATTTAGGTAGTGTTATCACATTTACTATCTTAGAATTATTCAACCATGAAAAATCAATTCCAATCTGATTATTTGTCTCTTATTTCTACTACTGGTTTGACTGAGTGGATGCCCATCAGTTGGAGAATGGCTGAATAAGTTATGTTATATGAATGTTATAGAATATTATCATTCTATTAAAAATGATCAGCAGGATGATTTCAGAAAGATCTGGAGAGACTTACAAGACCTGATGCTAGAACACTGTACACAGCATCAACAAGATTATATGATGATCAATTCTGAGGGACATGATTCTTTTCAACAGCAAGGTGATTCAGGCCAGTTCCAATGGTGTTGTGATGGTGAGAGCCATATGCACCCAGAGAGAAAACTATGGGAACTGAGTGTGGATCACAACATAATATTTTCACTTTTTTGTTGTTTGTTTGCATTTTGTTTTCTTTGTCATTGCTTTTCCTTTTTGATCTGGTTTTTCTTGTGCAGCATGATAATTGTGGAAATATGTATAGAATGGTACATGTTTAATATATATTGCTGTCTAGGGGAGAGGGAGGGGAAGGGAGGAAGAAAAAAATTTGGAACACGAGGCTTTGCATGGGTGAATGTTGAAAACTATGCATATGTTTTGAAAATAAAAAGCTTTTTTAAAAAGAGTGGTTTGAAGTTGCATTCTATGGTATGCCTGTGTATGTTTAGGTAAGTGGATATTTATATTTTATCCACTGTGAGGCTATTTTGAATTTATTTTTTGCTCTCTGCTTTTTGTTGTAATGTACAAAAAAGTTAATTGCTTTTATTTTTTCAAAATTTTATTTTCTGTTCCAAATTTTCTCCCTTCCAGATCTTCCCTCATGTATTGAGAAAGCAATCAATATGATACCCAATTCATATGAAATTGTAGAAAACATATTTTCATATTAGCCATATTGTAAAAAAGGAAAAAAAAGTTTACAAATATGTATTTATTTGCACTCATAGTTCATAAGTTCTTTCCCCCCCTTAATAGTATTTTATTTTTGCAAATATATCTAAAGACATTTTTGTAAGACTTTGTGTTCCAATTTTTTTTTCTCCCCTCTTTACCTCTTCCCTTTCCAAGACAGCAGGAAATCCAATATAGGTTCAACATGTGCAATCATTTTAAATATATTTTCATATTTGTCATGTTTGCAAGAAAAATCAGACCAAAAAGGAAAAAACCATAAGGGAAAAAAGCAAACAAACAAACAAACAAGGTGAAAATATTGTGTTTTAATTCACATTTAGTTGTCATAATTCTCTCCCTAAATACAGATTAAGTCATAAGGGGAAATTTTATATCTCTAGATGCTTACTTGCATAAAATAGAGAAAGAGAAGATAAATGAATTGGGCTTACAACTAAAAAAGCTAGAAAAAGAACAAATTAAAAACCCTCAAGTAAATACCAAATTTGAATTTCTGAAAATAAAAGGGAAGATTAATAAAATTGAAAGAAAACTATTGAATTAATAAATAAAACTAAGAGTTGGTTTTATGAAAAAAACCCAACAAAATAGATACGCCTTTAGTTAATTTAATTAGAAAAAGGAAAGAACAAAATCAAATTGTTAGATTCAAAAATAAAAAAGGAGAACTTTCCACCAATGAAGAGGAAATAAGAGCAATAATTAGGAGTTACTTTGCCCAACTTTATGCCAGTAAGTTTGATAATCTAAATGAAATGGAGGAATATCTACAAAAATATAGATTGCCCAGGTTAACAGAAGAGGAAATAAATTATTTAAATAGCCCCATTTTAAAAAAGGGAAATAGAACGAGCTATTAATCAACTCCCTAAGAAAAAATCTCCAGGGCCAGATGGATTTACATGTGAATTCTACCAAACATTCAAAGAACAATTAATTCCAATACTAAACAAACTATTTGAGAAAATAGGGACAGAAGGTATACTACCAAATTCCTTCTATGAGCCCGATATGGTGCTCATAGCTAAACCAGGTAGGGTGAAAACAAAGAAAGAAAACTATAGACCAATTTCCCTAATGAATATTGATGCAAAAATCTTAAATAAAATATTAGCAGAGATTACCAAAAGTCATCCCCAGGATAATACACTATGACCAAGTAGGATTTATACCAGGACTGCAGGGCTGATTCAATATTAGGAAAACTATCAGCATAATCAACTATATTAATAACCAAATTAACAAAAATTCTATGATTATTTCAACAAATGCAGAAAAGGCATTTGATAAAATCCAACACCCATTCCTATTAAAAATACAAGAGAGTATAGGAATAAATGGACTTTTCCTTAAAATGATCAGTAGCATCTATTTAAAACCATCAGTAAGCATCATATGTAATAGGGACAAACTACAGCCATTACCAATAAGATCAAGAGTGAAACAAGGCTACCCATTATTGCCATTGCTATTCAATATTGCATTAGAAATGTTAGCTTTGGCAATAAGAAAAGAAAAAAGAGATTAAAATAATTAGAAACCAAATTATCACTCTTTGCAGATGATATGATGGTATACTTAGAGAACCCTAGAGACAACTAAAAAACTACTAGAAACAATTCACAACTTTAGCAAAATTGCAAGATACAAAATAAATCCACATAAATCATCAGCATTTTTATATATTACCAACAAAGTTCAGCAGCAAGAGATACAAAAAGAAATGCCATTTAAAATAACTGTTGATAGCATAAAGTATTTGGGAATCCATCTACCAAGGGAAAGTCAGAAACTATACAAACAAAACTACAAAACACTTTCCACACAAATAAAGTCAGACCTAATCAGTTGGGAAAAATATCAAGTGCATAAGTACATAAGCATAGGCTGAGTGAATATAATAAAAATGACAATACTATCTAAATTAATCTACTTATTTAGTGCCATACTAATCAAATTCCCAAGAAATTATTTTACGGATTTAGAAAAAAATAGTAGCAAAGTTCATCTGGAAGAACAAAAGGTCAAGAATTTCAAGGGAATTAATGAAAAAAAAATACTCATGAAGGTGGCTTAGCTATGCCAGATCTAAAACTATTATAAAGCAGTGGTCATCAAAGCCGTTTGGTACTGTCTAAGAAACAGAGTAGTCAATCAGTGGAATAGGATAGAATCATAGGACAAAATAGGCAATAACTATAGCAATCTAGTGTTTGACAAACCCAAAGACCCCAACCTTTGGGATAAGAATTCACTATTTGACAAAAACTGCTAGGAAAATTGGAAACTAGTATGGAAGAAATTAGGACTTGACCCACACCTAACACCACATGCCAAGATAAGATCTAAATGGGTTCATGATTTAGACATAAGGAGTGCTATTATAAACAAATTAGAGGAACATAGGGTAGTTTACCTCTCATAACTGTGGAGAAGGAAGGAATTTGTGTCCAAAGAAAAACTGGAACTCTCTTAATTGAACACCAGATATATAATTTTGATTATATTAAGTTAAAAAGTTTTTCTACAAACAAAACTAATGGAGACAAGATTAGGAGGGAGGGAAGCAATAAAATGGGAAATCATCTTTACATTTAAGGGTTCTGATAAAAGCCTCATTTCTAAAATATATAGAGAATTGACTCATATTTATAAGAATTTAAGCCACTCTCAAATCAATAAATGGTCAAAAGATATGAACAGTTTTCAGATGAAGAAATTAAAACTCTTTCTAGTCATTTGAAAAGGTGCTGCAAATCACTATTGATTAGAGAAATGCAAATTAAGACAACTCTGAGATAACACTACACACCTGTCAGATTAGCTAAAATGACAGCAAAAGAAAATGACAAATTCTGGAGGGGATGTGAGAAAAGTGGGACACTGATACATTGTTGGTGGAACTGTGAACAGATCCAACCATTCTGGAGAGCAAATTGGAACTATGCTCAAAAAGTTATCAAACTGTGCATATCTTTTGACCCAGGAGTGTTTCTATGGGCTTATATCCCAAAAAGATCTTAAAGAAAGGAAAGGGACCCACATATGCAAAGTGGTTTGTGGCAGCCCTTTTTGTAGTGGCAAGAAACTGGAAACTGAATGGATGCCCTTCAGTTGGAGAATAGCTGAATAAATTATGGTATATAAAACTCATGGAATATTATTGTTCTGTAAGAAATGACCAGCAGGATGATTTCAGAGAGGCCTGGAGAGACTTGCATGAACTGATGCTGAGTGAAATGAGCAGAACCAGGAGATCATTATACATGACAACAACAAGACTATATGATGATCAGTTATGATGGACATAGCTCTCTTCAACAATGAGATGTTTCAAACCAGTTCCAATTGTTCAGTTAAGAAGAAAGCCATCTACACCCAGAGAGAAGCCTGTGTGTTCTGAGTGTGAACCACAACATAGCATTTTCACGCTTTCTGTTGATATTTGCTTGCATTTTGTTTTCTTTCTCAGGTTTTGTTTTGTTTTGTTTTTTTCTTGTAGATCTAATTTTTATTGTACAGCAAGATAACTGTACAAATATGTATACATATATTGGATTTGTCATATATTTTAACATAGTTAAGATGTATTGGACTACCTGACATCTAGGGGAGGGGGTGGGGGGAGAAGAGAGAAAAAAAACTTAGCAAGGGTCAATGTTGAAAAATTACCCATGCATACGTTTTGCAAATAAAAAGCTTTAATTAAAAATATATTAAAAAAAATAAAAAATTGTTACTACCTGATTTGGTATCAGGCATGTTTATTTCATATAAGGAGTTTGGAAGGATGTCGTTTTTCCCTATTTAAGTAAATAATTTAGGTAAAATTAAGTTAATAGTTGTTTGATAGAATTCATTTACTAAAACTATTTCATTCTGGCTCCTTTTTCTTGGGTGTAAGTTTATACTTCTTTGAATTTCTTTTTCAAAGTTTACTTAAATGATTTGTTTCTTTGTTCACCCAGAGATTTTATATTTTATTAATGTAATCATTTCACTTAAGCTATAAGCATTTGCCATATAACTGGGCAAAATTGTTTTTGATTTCCTTTATTTCTTCTAGATTTATTCTGAATTACATAAATTTTTTATATTTACTATTTTAATATATTTTTATCCCATTAGATAGTAGTTTTTCTTTTTTATTAAGCTTTTTAAAAATGTGTTCCTAGCTTTATAAGTTTAAGTGTTTCTTGGCTTTCAGTTTTCGTTTGGGTTTTTTTTGTCAGTATTATAATTCTTTGTAGTTGCATATCCAATTTACCGAATTGTTTTTTCCATTTTTTTTAATTGATGAAAGTGTTTAGAAATACACATTTTCTTTTAAAGATTGTTTTGGAGGCATCCCAAGTTTTGGTATGTTGTTTTGTCATCATTTTCTTTACTGAAAATTTCTATTGTATCTATGATTTGCTCTATAACTCACCAATTATTTAGGATCCATAAAGGTTTAACTAATTCTTCAAGAGTCCTTTATAAATTATAGTTTTATTGCTTCATAGTTTGTGAAAATATGCTTAATAGTCCTGCTCCTATGTATTTATGAAGTTTTTATTGCTTGGTACACAAATTTTTTATTATTTCCAATTATTTATACACACACACACACACACACACACACACACACACACATATATATATGTTTCAAGTACCATTCACCAAGAACCAGACATCTACAATATTTAATTATTTTTTAATTCTATTACAGTTACTAATTTTTCTTATCTTTTTGTTATAGTTTTCTGGCTCTGAAAGGGAAACATTGAAGTACTCTATTTTAATTTTTCTATATATTTCCCCTTGTATTTGAATTAGTTTTTCCTTGAAGAATGTAGATTCTATGCCATTTGGTGTATGTAACATATGTATGGGTATATTTATACCCCACCCCCAATACATATGTAATTTACATTACATATTGTTTTTTAAGTACAAAAGTTTTAAATATAGTTTAAATAGTTTGCTCAGATCTATTTTTGCTTTTTCCTTGTCTGATATAATTATTACTTTTTTTTTTTTTGGTGGAGAGTAGGGAGGTATAATATTCTGCTCCAATTTATTTGAACTTTGTAAGAATTTGTTTCAAATGTACTTCTCGTATATAGTGCTAGATTCTGCTTTCTATTCTGTTCTGCTATATTTCTCAACTTTGTGGATGATTTATCCCATTAGTTATGATTGAGAATTATTTCCCTTGATGATATCCTCTTATACCTTTCCCACACTTTACTTTCTATCCCTCTCTTTACAATGAAGGTAGTAAAAGTAATCTATGAGACCACTCCTTGACCTCCTCCTCCCTTCACTGAGGACTGATCCAAATCATTCACTCTTATGCAGTTTTTCCCTCCTTTTGATCTCTTCCCTCTCTTATAATTCACTACATGAATGTAGGATTATACTCAGCTTTGCAGGTTTTATTCTTGATTATAAAACCCAGTGTCTTTTGCTTTTTTTTTTTTTTTTTTGGAATATCGTATTATAAAATTTCTCCTCTCTTGAAGTAGTTGATGTTTCTTAGATTTTCTGTCCTCGACTTGTTTTCCAGGGAAGTTTTTTAAAATAGTAAATATTTTAGATTTAAAAAAAAATTTCCAATGTTAATTTGTTCTAATATTTCTTGTCTTGTAGACTTACTGAATTATGACTGCTTCATTTTATTTTTCAAGGTGTCTCAATATTTCTATAAGGTCTTTTACCTTTGAGTATATGGTATTAAACCTCGTAATTTCTTCCTCCTTAATTCTTACTTCATCACTTAACTAATTTCATTTCTTCTAGGTACTCTTGTGGCCAAACCATTCTTTTTTCTGAGGTTCTACTTGAATGTGCTATGGACTTACTCTCCTCTTCTGTATTTACCTCTTAATGAACTCATATTTTTTTAACTCAAAAATATTTGTGTGTAGTTTTTGTTTATTTCTCCAGTCTATTTCTGAAATGGATCAGATTCCATTTACTTTCTTAGTTATTCAGGTCAGGCCTTGCTTGCTTGTCTTTTGTTTTCCTTTTTTTTGCTTTTGCACAGTTCTCAAGGACTTGACTTGGTTTCTTGCTATAGATGTCATGGACTAAGTGGATGCTGTTTGTGCTAATAACAGGTGTTCTGAAAGATCTAAAATGCTGCTCTGCCGATCTCTTACTGTTGCTCAACCAGGGTCTGATTGGGTGTTACACTGGGCTCGCCTCCTGCTTTGGTTTTTATCTTTACAGGATTCCTAGGCAGCAGTGGACTGGATGGAGCTTATACTTGTTTCTCTTTAGCTTTCTTTCTTCTATTTTTTAATTTTTTTGGTTTTGTTTCACTAATTCTTATCTCATTGAATCATTCATTTCCATTGTTCAGTTCTAATGTTTAGTGAATTATTTTCTTCAGCTAACCTTTTTTTAGTTTCTTTTTGTATTTGGCCAATTGAATTTTTAAATGAATAGTTTTGTTCCATCAATTTTTTCCCATATCCAAAATTCTGTTTTTCATGGAGTTGTTTTCTTTTTCCATTTTGTCAAATCAATTTTGTAAGGAGTTATATGCTTTTTCCATTTCATTAAATCTATTTTTTAATAAACTTAATTTGTGTTTCCTTTTCCAAACCCTCTTGCAAAGTTCTCATTTCCTTTCTTTATTTTTCTTTAACTTTCTTTTAAGTTTTTTTTTAATTCTTCCAAAAGAGCCTTATGAGATGGGGACCAATTCATATCACCCTTTGGGGCTTCATTTGGAGATGATCTGCTTTTAGTGTCCTTAGGGTTTGAAATCTGTTCTTCTCTTTCTCCATAAAAACTGCCTATGGTTAGAGATCTTTTTGGGTTTTTTGCTCATTTTTTTTTAAAGGTTGAGGTCTGCTTTTAGGGAAAAGGGGAGATTACCCAAGCTTCCTCTACCCGGTGACAGTGGCTGCACTAAGTCAGGACTGAATAACTTGCGGTGCTGGGTGGGTATGGCTAGGTCCCACAATATTCTGGGGTTTAGGGGCTCACTATTTGCAGCTGATATGTTAAATCTACTGGCTTGCAACCAGGACAGAATAGCCAACACTGTTGTAGATTCCTCCAGGTAGATTCCCTGGCATGTGGGACACCCCACTACCCTGAGTCTGCACTGTCTGTGCTGGGGTCCCTGTGCTTGGCCCACCTCCCTCCATGCCCACTTAAAACAGACCTTTTCTGAAGATCTTCCAAATTATCTTCTGCTGGAAACTTGTTGTACTCCAAATATTTGTGGATTCTGTCACGCCAAAACCAGTTCAGAGGCTTGATTTATTCATTGAGGGGCATCAGGGAGAGCTCAGAAAAAGACATGTCACCTCTCTGCCATGTTGGCTCCATTTCCTCTCTTTGGCTTTCTTTATTAAGTATCTACTATGTGTGTCTGCTGGCACTGTGCAAAGCACTTTATAAATATTATCTCATTTGATGCTCACAACCCTGGCCACTAGGGGCTATTATTTTCATTTCACATGAGGACACTAAGGTAGTAAAGATTAAATTACTTGCCCAGGATCCCAGAACCATTATCTGAGGACAGAAATGGATTTAGATCTTCTTGATTCCAGCTTAAGTACTCTATCCACTGAATGACTTAGCTGCTGTCTCTAACTGAATATTTGAGTTTACATCCTCTCACATCACCAAGTTAGCCACTAAGGCAATCATAAAACTAGCTAGTACTAAACAACAGCTTCTTTAGACCTTTTTTGCTAAGGTGCTTCTCCTCCTTTTCATTTGGCTTTGAACTACAAGCCCCTGACAGAAGAGATTCTTATTCCCTAATATCCCATTTTTATACAGCTCCTTCTGAGAAAAATTCAAGTAATTTCCCACCTCCTCCATGAAGACCATGCCCATATCTTTGAATGTCTGATTCCCATCAGGCATTGGCTGCCAAGAGGCCCAGGAGCCATTTCAGCTCCTCTAAGCTTCTCCTGGGGAAGGCAGAGCCCTTGGGATCAATGTCTCTCAAAAGACCCTCTATATAGCTTAAGCCCTATGGCAGTCAGAACCCAGTGTTGATGGAAGCCAGAAGTACTTCTTAACAGAAGATACCAATGAATTTATTAATATGCTAAAGAGCAATGATTTTGGGGATTTTCTTAAAACTCAACTTCTTGGCTTGAACATGGTCTTTTCAATGCTCTGGTTGTTCAAATTGAGAATACCTCCTTTTAATTTTTTATTACATATACATTTCAGGCAACAAATTGTTTTTACTGTATTTTGCAGTGCATTCCTTGGGAATCTAATTTATTTTAAGGTATTTAATTTGTGTCTTGTGTTACTATGATAAAGACACTGCTTATCCTAGTTTTGGAAATAAAAGATACAACTCAAACAAAAAGACACATAGTCCAACTCTGCAAGGATAGTCAGCATTTGGTCAAAGAGGTTTAGCCTTACACTCACCACAAAATATATAGCACTGACTGTTCAAGGGTCTGGCTAATGTTCTATCATGACTGGGTTCTCTCCAATGTCAGTGGATTTCTTGCTTCTCTCCTTAACTCCTTTTATACCAGTATCCACTGCCATTAGCCTCTCTTTTAAGATAGACTTGTAACTCATGGCATGATTCAAGAACTTCCTCTTACAGCAACGCCTCTATCTATTGCTACCAGTCTATTCCTTATCTTCACAATTTAGAAGCCTCATCTATCTTATTTTGTACTTCTCTTCCAGCAGAACTTAGTTTTGTTGGGGGAGGGGGTGTTATATGTCAAAGAATTTTCTTCAGTTCTGTATATCTGTATATGGGCTAAAATCCATCATAAGTAATGATCCCTTCTTTTCTAAATATGGCTAATGCACTATTTGAATCTATCATTTGTTTTGAGTCAATGGGTCCTTTGGGTGTAAAATATGTCAAATTAAAGGACTGGTTCTTCAACAAAGAAACATTTAATGTTAATTTCTTTGAGTACTCAGTGCATTAATGAAGTTAATCTGGATCACCATCCTTCTATAGCAAATATTAACAAGTTCATTTTACGGATGAGGAAATCAGACACTATAATGGATGTCTCAAACATTCATGGTCTACCTACGATCAATGGATTGGAGGTCTAAAAGGCATAGTAAAATAGTAAAATAAAAATAATAAATAGTAAAATAAAACATTGTTCTATATACTGTCGGGGATATTTAACTTATTAAGCTAATGGATTCAAGTACACCAAATACTTAATACTACATGACAAGCTGATACTTTTTTTTCCACACATTTTCATTCTCCACTTAAAATAACCTTGAAGTAGAATTTAACCTAACAAACTTTAAGGATCTGCTACACCTATAGTACGCAAATCACAACTCCTTAGATAATTTACTGATTAAAGATAGTAAGGGGGATCTTTAAACAATATGCTTTTAACTTTTCAAAGTATTTTACAGACCTATTAGTTCAAACTTAAATCTGGTTAATATCCCTAAACTTATTCTAGATCTAAAATTTGGTAAATTCTTTACTTCTTGTTTTTCTCTCAAACCTTTTTTTTTTTCCTCCCAGTTAAAAAATTAGCAAAACTACTATCTTGCCACTAATTTTTTGACTGTTATAAAATATTTCTCATTATGCAGCTGCAATTTTCTAGACATCAGTATTAGTGGTATCTTAACAGACATGTTACTAAAATTTAGAAATAAGACAAAATGCTAATTAATATAAGGGGAAATTGCAGCTACCATTTTAACTACTTTCCCCCTCAAAAAGAAATACATGAAAAAGTTTAATTTAAATAATAGTTATCAAAGTCCTAGATGATTCACAAAACTTGAAAGCTAGAAAACCAATTAAGACAATAAGAAAAATTACTTAATTCTCAGTTCAATAGATTTTTGAAAATAGGCCTAATATTAAGTGTTTCAATTTAAGTGAGAAGAATCTTTATTTTTTTGCTTGGCAAAATAAATACATTTAAATTAATTTAGCAGAATTCATTTTGATATTAATAAAATGCAATGCATAGAGAACTTGTCATAAAATCTTTGACTTTCTGTAGCCCACCATTCTTGCTTAATCAATCAACAAGCAAGTATTTATTGAGGACTTTCTATTTGCCAAGCACCAAATATATAGAAAGAACAGAGGCAGTGCCCATCTTTAAAAAGTTTACATTGTTTCGGATAAGGGGAGCAGAAAGGGAGAGCCAACATATATACAAATGAGCACATAAAAAATAAATACAAAGTAGTTTGGAGCCAGACACTAAAAACTGAGAAAGGAAAAGGAAGGGCTTCCTCTAGGATTTAGCTTTAAAGGAAAGATTCTAAAAGGCAGAAGAGGAGGGCATAAGAGGACAGCCTTTGCAAAGACACAAAAATGGGAGATGGAATGTTGTATCTGAAGAAAAGAAAGATGTGTTTGGCTGGGATACCTCCTAACCCTCCATAATCCAAGTTTTCATTTGTAAACCATTTTCACCAGAACCTACAAGCAAAATATTCAAGCTAGACAGAAGCAATCCTTTCTTCTAAGTTTATATAAGGTTAATTTGGAAGTTCTTTACATGCCACTGCAATGGAACTAAGTTCTAATGGAACAAGAACTAAGTTCACCAATTTAAAATTGAATTTAAAAATAGTATAGAAAATACTCAAAAATTTCAATCCAAGATAAGATGACTTAGGTAGCTATCATTTTAAAATAAAATCTTTAATAAGTGAAAAAGAAAAAGATGTTTTGTACAACATATCTTCTGAAAGCATGCATATTTATCGGGCTTAAAGGGCTTAAAAAAAAGATGGACTTGAGACAATATGAAAACAATGCAAAGAAAGAAAACATTTAATTTTGGAGAAGTCAAATTCCATCTCTATCACTATAAGTTATTCTGGGCTTTGAGCTTCCTCATTTATAAAACTGGTAGAGTATATAAGATCTAAAAACCTTTCCCCCTTTAAATCAGTAATCTGAATTAAAAATGCAGTAATAAATTAAAAGCAAGAGAATATATTTCTTGGAATATACACTCCTACTAGGCTATAATTACTGCAACCCTTGATGAAATACATCTGAAAATTTTAGGAAACTAAATCAGTTTACCAATTAATAAATTCTCCAATAATTTATTATACAATGTTTAAAAATTGAGCTCTCCTAGCACATTTTAAATTGTTTTATTTACAGAAATTTACACACATTTTTTTCAGGAACATGTCTATGGTGAGAAAAAAAAATGAGGTATATATCCACACAGTGAACAGCAGCTATCTTATAACAGAAAACCCATTATTTAGTACATTGTATATTATTACTATTTGGCATAATATAACACTCCTCAAATAGAAAATATCATAGGATTAATTTCTCCAACTTTAATTTTAACATCTCACTTTTTTCACAATCGCAATGGGTGTGCTTTTAGTAGTTGGAGAGAACTAATTAATTAAATTGACAATTAAATGACTGTACCCTATTGAAATATTGTTTAAAATATGATTAAAAGCCAGAACACTCCCCTGTGGACGTCAAAGAAAAACAATGGTCCACTGTGTACCAAATATATTCACAGCAGTAATTTTTATGGTAGCAAGTAACTGGAAACAAAGTGCATACCCATCAACTCGCAAATGACTAAACAAAGGTGGCATATGAATGTAATGGAATATTATCCAGTTAGGAATTACAAAAGTAAATTCAGAAAAACACTAGAAGATCATATGAACTGATGTAGTAGGAAATAAGCAAGACCAAAAATTATATAAATGACAAATATATAATGTAAATAAAAAGGAGCTGAACTTTGAGCAGTTGAAAAACCACTAAGAATGCTAAAAAAAAAAAAAAAAAAAAAAAAACAAAAAAAAAAAAAACAAAATATATACCTCCATCTCCTCAACAGGAAAGGATAATTCCCAGGGAAGAATTTTGAATATATCATCTGGCAAGGTCACTGAACTGGTTGTTTTTGTTTGTTTGTTTTTTAAATAAGGGTTCAAATCTGGGGATTAGAAATAGGGGGGAAAAGAAGAAATTTCCATAAATGGCAAACACAAAAGGCATCAATAAAACTTTTTAAAAGAACAGCTAACACATTTCAGTGCCTTATATTTCTTTAGGCTTTTCAAAAACATAAAATATGTTCTGTCTTTCATAAACAAAGATTAAACAGATTCAAAATTAAAAGAATTTGTGCTTTAAATGTTTTTTTTTTCCAGAACTGTCAGTGATTTTAAGCTATCTACCCACTTATTTAACTTTGTGTCCTTGTGATTTAATGCACAGCTTTTTAAGGTGACCAACTGGAGTCCAGGTATGCTCTAACACCATGCCACGACAGCATGGACCCCAATTAGTACCTGAGCTGAACCAAAAGAGTGTTTTTGGTTTTTTTTCCCCCTGAGGCAATTGGGGTTAAGTGACTTGCCCAGGGTCACACAGCTAGGAAGTATTAAGTGTCTGAGGCCACATTTGAACTCAGGTTCTCCTGACTTTAGGGCCAGCACTCTATCTACTGTGCCATCTAGCTGCCCCATGAACCATGACTTTTAATTAGCCATAGACCTGCAATTTGAGAACTCTAATTTCCAATAATGTGAGCAAGGCTTACAATTCATTAGTCACATGCTACACATTTTATGCTTTATACTATGGATTGACCACCTCTACAAAAATGACAGAGTTTAAAGTATCTAAAAATTTATCTAAAATGTAAAATTTCTAAGATTGAATATCATGGGTACTTGGAGACTTAAAAGTAAAATATTTCATTAAAAAATGTTATAGGAAGTAAAATACAGGCACTTAAGGCTGGTTTTTGTTCTGTTTTTTCTTTTCTGAAAAGCATGGATAACTTCAACATAACCAAAAATAAGGCCCTGCCTCTGGGTAGTTAAGTCACAAAACCTTCAATATCAGAGACAGAAAACAGTTCTATGTCAAACATATCAAGGTAAATGAGAATTAACTACACATTTTTCCTCCCAACAAAGGCAGTTTTTTTTTTTTTCCAACTTAGTATTTTTAATTTACAAGTGATTAATGCTAAAAGGTTTGGGCTCTTAATAGCCTATTTTCAAATACTTTCCTCAAAAGTCAATGTTCAAAGTGAGCATTTACAGCAACTGAAGTAACACTAAGTTCTATTTCATTAAGACATAGATTTTAAGTATTTTTTTTTAAATAAAGATTTCTGAAAGATTACTACATCTTTGGGTTAACCATTTCACATTGGTTTTTACCTGTAATTGCAAAAGATTACATTCCATTTTCTAATTTTGACACTAAGAACATTAATTGGATGTATGAAAAATCTACTATCACTGAAATCTCAGTAAATAAAATTTACATATTCAAATCTTTTTCTATGATTACTGAACAGGAACAATATCACAAGAGGATTTTTCATACATAAAGGCCAAGACTCACCCAACATTCCCACTAATGATTAATACTGACAATTCCCACTTTAACACTAATATAAAATCATTAAAAATTACAATGTGTTTGCTGAGGCAGTATCTGCCTTTTTTTTTTATCTAGAAGTCTCAGTTGACAAGTCACTTGTCTAATGATTTTTGTGTAAACAAAAATATAATAAGTACCTTAGCAACAAACAACAAAAAAATATTTGTAATAGAAACAATTGAGTGTTAAATGCAGAGCAAAAGCACCTTGCATAACCTATAATACTCAATGTAGATGTCTCATTTTTCATGCACTCCTTTTGGAAAATAAAGCTCAAATAATTAATATTCAAAATGATGACTCAACTTAAGTAAAACTACTGTAAGTAGAAAGTGAATGATTACTAATTTTTTTCCTAAGCAAATCTCTGATTCATTTAAGAAATAAGTTAGTGGGGGAGGGATCAGGGCATTTTCCTACCTGGCAAAAACCAAGCTTCCAGATTAAAAAACAAAACAAAACAAAACAAAAAAACCACATCTGCATTTAAAAGAAAAATGCAAACACAACTTAACCATATTTTATTTGACTGCATCTTGTTTAGACAGCTTGCACATTTCAAACTTCATTATAATCCCTTTCTCCAAAGGATAAGGAACAAAAGAAAATGCAGCATTATAATCAAACAGCAGTTCAATATTTTTGAAATACACGTGATATTTTATAGATTCCCCACTCATATCCAACTCCAATGTAATTTATGGTTATGTTTTTACAAACCTGACAGCCCTGTAACATTATAGCACTCAATTGTAGTGATGTCATGGTGCAATGAAAAATAATTTTGATGCACTATGCCAATTAGATTATGTCTCCACTACTGAAAAATGAGGAATTTCATGATTTGGGAGCACTGTGATACACATATCCAGACTTACATGTCAAGCCAATGCCAGCATACAGTGCTAAGTTAAAACTTAAGTAACAAAGACAAACTCCTTTGGGTAGACCTGTCAAGCAAATGGGGAGACTGTTGGGGAGAAAAAAAAAAAAGAGGGAAATCCTTAAACCAAATCTAAAAAAGGAAAATAACAATTTGTCGTTGCTACTTTTAACCTAAAATATTACTGCCAATGTTTTCTGAACTGGGAACTTATGAGTATGTGGATCTCAATGCAACATTATTAGATCACACATCAAGTACATACCCACTAGCTTTTTTAATGCTAATATGTACAGCTTCTTTATAATCTGTATTGAAACTACATTAGGTGTGGAGACTGTCAAACTATCAATCTTTAATAGGCAGCACTCATTTAAAAGAAAGTTGTACCCATTTTGCTCAGTTTTAGCTATGTGGTTCTCAATGTCATTTGCAAACTTAATGGTACTATAATTATATTCAAATTTAAGTCTAGTGCCTTAAAATGGATATCTAACATTTAAAAATCATGGGGGAAACACTAATTTATTTTTTAAAATTCATTTTAAATGCTAATTAATTCTGATAGTGGGTTGTTATGGTTCAATAGTTTCAATTGGGCAAAATAATTTCTGTGCAGTAAAAAAAAGTAACAAATATGTATGGAACATGTTAAGTAATTGTATAATCATGTGACTTTCGAACTCAGTCATGTAATTAAGGCCTTGTCTACAAAATGCCAACAACCAATTCCATCAGTTTGTGAAACTAGTCAATCTGAAAGGAAAAAACGTCTATATTCATTGTTTCACTGGCCTGACAAGGCAATGCTAGTCCGATTTGTGTATTAACACCTTGCCTTCTTTACAAATGAGCATGACTGGTCTAATCAGATGTTTCATTAGCTTTATTACAGCATTCACCTCTGAACCATCAACTAAACTATGTTTAAGAACTTTTGTGCAATCAATCTGTTTCAGTTCAACTTCCCTTAAAGCATACAAAGTACCACTTCTTATCACTAAATGCCAGAGTTTAAAAGAAAACTGGCATTTAAAAAACGGTCTGTTCTAAAGTCCATATAACACTGTTTTATCAGTGTTATATGGATTCACCCACACCAATCCTATTTTTTTATGTACTTATTATTGTGTATAAAGCCTAATAGGACTGAGCACTTTTAATAAAATCTCTTTAAAAACAAGACAAATGATCTCACCAGCAGAATTAATTTTTTTCACCATATATTTATATAAACTGAAATTTTTATTTAAAAGTGCTTGTTCACTTCAAATACACTCTTACTGAGCAAAGAGTAGCTTTCCTTTAAAAAAAATTTATTTTTTCCTGAAAATGGAACTTTCAAATGTTAATGGAGGTAGGGTGTTTTTTTTTTAAATGTACAGTAATTATAGTGATTTAAGAAAAAAAAATTAAATTAAAACCAAATCCTAACAGTACAGATATAGTAAGGCAAATCTGAATTTTGAAAAAATTATGTTTTTCTATATAACATTCTTCAAGAAGTGCATCCCTTTCCAAGGATACTTGGATTTTCCAGTTATAGGAATAAACCAACATTAGTTTATTCCTAAAACTGAAAAATACATTTATTTTAACAAGCTGTTATATCATGCCAATTGACAAGTTAGCGAAACACAATGTAACCGATGATGATTGGTGGATCACATGGTGATCAATCACCATGATTGATGGTTTTTTGTTTGACAAAACCCACGTAACTTGTTTAAAAAGAAAAAAAAAAAGTATACTCTTCTCCCTTTTTTGGAGGGGAAGGGAGGGAAATAGAAAGATCCTCCCCTAGAACTTGCTCACATAGTTTAGAGGGGAAAAAAGGCAGCTGATATAGATAAAATACACCTTGAAATGTATTTCCAAGACCCAGAACTGAAAATCAAAGCATTTTAGAACACCAAAGCAATCTGAATCCAAATCAAGTGAAAAAAGTTCCAACTGCTTTATAAAAGCTGTTTTCCACAGCTCATAGCAATAATTTTGATTAAATAAAATCATACCAATTTACATTAATTTTCTATTCCTGTCCAAAAATCCCTATCAAAAAGAAAAAGTGCATCCAAACCCAGCAATGTACTGGAGCCTTCAAGTTCCCAACCCCTTCACCTCCACCCCACCTCTCCCCCCCACCCCCACCCCCTTTTAAGCAACTACTCGAGAATTTTCCAAACAGCTTCTATTTTTTGATGTAAGAATAGCTCTCTCTTGCCTGGGAAAAGTATCCAAATTATAAAATCTGAAATAATTTATTATCAAATTCAGAATTTAAATAAAAGCAGTTTTCTTGCAAAGACAGTTTAAAAGGAAATAAAAAGCATGCACTAAAAAATTAGAGATGAAGACAAATATACTTATTTATACAGGCACTGGGAGACGCAATTTAATTGTTACTGTTACTTGTTGTAACACACACCCCACCCTACAATACACTTTTTTCATTCACTAATCACTGAGGTACCAATATTCAAAAATGGAAAATTCAATATTGAAAAATAAAACCTAAAATTGAAGCTTTCCCTCCCCCCAGAAAACTATGGCAAGTTTTGTATGAAATGTTAGTATACTTAGAGAATTTTACAATCTAAATTGGCTTTTTTCAGGAACAAAAATTATGTTCCACATACAGGTTCTGTGATAAAATGTTCACTGTGTATATAATGTTGTCAGTAGACTTGCAAATGAACAAACAATCTTGGCTAGCAACTGGCACATCTTGCTGGTACCAAAAAAACTCGAAGTTTGAAACAATCTTTTAATTCAGAACAAATGTGCCATGCCATAGTGCAACAAATATGTGCGACACTCAATGAGAACTGACAGGTAAGAGCTGCATGGAAATTATGAAATCCACCTGCAAAGCAATTCTGTACAAATTGCATTGCATGCAAAGGCCGACTGTGCGCTGTTAAAAGTTGTTCCTTCATGTGATAGTTTCTTTTAACGCAGCCATAGTTTAAGACGCAGTGCATCAACTCCATTTAAATAGTATCTGAACAGCCTTTTATCTCGCACAAAACCAAGATTTTCATAAAGTTTCAAAGCAGATTTATTTGTAATTTCGGTTTCCAAGACAACCTTCAAAGAAATGAGAAAAAACTTTATTAGTTAAGTAAAAAGTAACATCACACAAAAACTCAAATGTCTGACAAAATCTGACAGCATTGCACAAAAAAATTGTTCAATATTAGTGATCTGAATGTCTTTAATAGCAAATCAATGAAGTTTGCACATTTTTCTTCCATTAAAAACTTTCAGAAAGCAAAGCAAAAGTTAAGAAAAAAAAAAAAGGAGAAAGAAGATGTAAGGAATTTTATTTATTTCCTCTAACAAAATAATTTAACTCAAAGACTAAAAGATTTACCTGGAAAATAAACATACCAAAATTCAACACAGATATAGCATAAGATTTTAACTTGAAATCTCAATGGACTTATCCATTAGTTTTCTTGTGCTCTTCTTATGAATTTTATCTTATTATTAAAAAGGTGAATTCAAAAGTAATACTTCAATCTGATTTCTTTTGTCAGTGAAAAGGAACTAACAACTTTCAACTGGAACATATATATTTCTCTCATTTACTTTATAATATACTGAGATATGACTGGTAGAAGCCTCTTAAGAGAATATTTGCACATATCAGGCTAACATCTATTTATTTGAAGAGGGAGGAAGGAAATAAACAGTACCTATAACGTAAAAATAAATTAACCAAAAAACTTGAAATAAAATATTGGGTCAATATGAATGGAAGACAGCCTAAGACTATCTTTTGTTTTACTAAGTCAATGGTTTTATATTTTCACCATTATCAACATATGCAACATAAAAAAGAGCTGATTTATACAATTTAATAATGACTTCTGCCGCCATGATTGCTAATCAATCCAAAAGAAAAGATTTATTTTGTCAGGTTGTTAAAACTGATAAAGCTTTTCTCCTTATGCCAATCTCCTCTACTGACTACTAGTTCATTCATTTCCAAGCCCTGAAATGATCAAGCAATTTGAAAATCACTACCCATTTGTGTTCCCACTAGGTTTTATGATTACTTTAGGTAATTTTATTTTTGTACTTGTGATAAGGATATTGGTTTATAAAAGATATATTATGGCAAAATCAAAAGTTATGAAGAAAGAACTAGGAAACCACACTTCTAATTTATCATTGCTACTGATCAGTTACATCCTGTGGGGTAGGTTCATTGATCTCTGCTATGGACCTTAGTTTCCTCTCTATAGAATGAGAGGGGGTTAGATTAAATGGTATCTAAACCTTCGTTTTAAAAGTCTCGCTAAGAAAAAAAATGTGAAAAATTAAGAGCACATGAAGATCAATAAATTTCTCCCATTCTTGACGTAAAAACCCATATTATTAATGTTTCGGTATTGAGCACAAAATTGCATTGCACAAATAATTAATCAATGCTTACTGTCAAGTGAATGTGTTCTTAAAAATATAATTTTTAAAATTTCAGGCACTTCACATTTGTTAACATTAAAAGCAATATAAAATTTGGATTTGATTTTCAGCCCTACTGCTATTTCTGTGACATAGGAAAAGTCACTCTCCTCCTCTCTACATCTCCTTAGCTATAAAATTAATGAATTGAACTTGATGGCCTACAAAGTCCCTTTCAGCTCTAAATCCAAATGTATGATCCTGAGTCCTTCTACTCACTGTGTCAAAACAAAAGAAAAAACATCCTACAAAGAATTTATGTTCATTTTAAAAATACTGATTGATGTCACGAGCTCCTTTGGGTTTGATCACTATGCAAATGATTCAAAGAACTATGTATTTAAGGCTCTTCCTGAGCTTCAGGTCTCCCCTTATTAACTTCCTATTGGACATTTCAAACTGCATATTCCAGAGACATCTAAAATTCACCAAGTCCAAACAGAATTAATTCCATCTTCTCCCTTCTTACAAACATTCCCTTTTCTGACAAAGGCATTGCATTCTTCAGTCTCTCAGGTTCATAACATCAGCATTATCATCTCCCTCCTCCCAAATATCTAATCATTTGCCAAATACTGCACCTACCTCCATTAACATGTACCTGTCTGACTCTTCTACTCACACAGCCACCACTCTAGCTTAGATTCTCTTCATCCCTGGCGTAGACTATAGCAACAACCTCCTACCTGTTATCTCCACCTCAGCTCTACCCACTACACAATTGTCCAAGTCATTGACATTAAGTGCAAGTATGACCCTGTGACTTCCTAGCTCCCCTAAGATCAAATACAAACTCTTATGTTTGGCTTTCCAAGTCCTTCACAACACAGTCCTCACCTATCTTTCCAACCCTACTCTACATCTCTCCCCCTCCCAGGCTCTGCTATCCAGTTTGTTCCTCACTCATGGTACATCATCCTCCATTTCTAAGCCTCTGAACTTGCCACTCCCCACTTTCAGAGTGCACTCCCTCCTAACTTCTCTCACAGAATGACATCTTTCCAGACATAGTTCAAGTACTGCTTTCTAACATGAAGCTCTTTCCCAGATACCCTCAATAACTACTACTCTCACACACTATCTCTGTGATGTATTTAACAGGATTATATTTATTCTCTATATATTTAATTTGCATCATACACACACATATATAACCCTCCCCTATTAGAATTTAAGTTTGATTGTAGGAATCGTTTCACTCTATTTGTATGCTCAGTGTCAATTGGTGACTGATACACAGTAGGTATTTAATAAATACTTACTGGTAAAAACTATTTTTTAGAGTTCTGATATTAGGGATAGAATTTGGTTTTCAGCAATCTGAACTGTGCTCCCCATTAGAAGATTCACTGGAATTCTCTCATATAGTCATTATTAAAAGTACCAAATCCAAACAATTAAGAAACAAGTTGAGAAAATTGCACTAGGAACTGCTAAAATTGCAGTTTTTGATGAAAAAATTGAGTAAAAAAAAATCAAAATCAAAACAAACAAAAAAAAAACATTCAATTTTAGGGGAAAATGGCATGGCATTTATGTAGACTCTTTAATGACTCCTAACCCTATTTTATTCAGTTCCTGCTCTAGAAACTTATACCACATCAAAAATCATAGAATCTGGAGTTAGAAATGGCCTAAAAGATTACTAGTCTAACACTTTCATTTTGAGACAGATTTGGAGTTTTGTTTTTTCAAGGACAGGAGAACAAATTAAGAATGCATGTTATTGCATGCATATATGTTAAGGATTTACTCAAGTATAAAAACAGAACAAATAGTGTCATAACTGTAAAAATAATTTGGGCCTTTTGTTAATTAAATTTGCTACAACTTTTAATTAAAATGTTTCCCTAAATCTTCCTTTCAATCACAATCAATGTTTCATAGATTAAGAT
Source organism: Myrmecobius fasciatus (assembly GCA_023553655.1). Taxonomy (NCBI): domain Eukaryota; kingdom Metazoa; phylum Chordata; class Mammalia; order Dasyuromorphia; family Myrmecobiidae; genus Myrmecobius; species Myrmecobius fasciatus. The sequence goes on along the minus strand of JAJPUD010001738.1, from coordinate 358,055 downwards.
CTTGTTCAATTCTCTCATTTTATAACTAAGTAAAATCAGGCCCAATAACTAAATGATCTTCAAAACCAGAACTTTGGACTCCAAAGTACAATTTCTACTGAACACCATTACCTTGCTTTTTTAATGTAATAGCTTCTACCTATTTGTTTCACTATATAGTATAACCTCCTCCAATATTTGTTATATGAAGTCTAGTTTTTAGGCTGTCAAAAATAGTTCTTTCATGCTTCCTGCATGATCTTTTCTATTGTGGAAAACAACATTAGCCAAAGTAAATTGTGTTTTAGGAAATGGATCAGGGTTTGAACAAAAAATTGGAAATATGGCACAATAGGTCAGCACATACTATTTAAAGAAGAAAATTCGACTTCAAAATTGATTTATGTATTCTCTTGTTAAAAATAACAACAAACGGGGCAGCTAAATGGCAAAAGGAATTGAGTATCAGCCCTGGGATCAGAAGGATCTGAGTTCAAATCTGGCCTCAGACACTTAACATTAGCTGTGTGACTCTGGGCAAGTCACTTAATCTCAATTGCCTTGCCACTCTCCCTCCCCCCAAAAAAAACCCTGCAGATTTTTTTTTTTTACTTAGAATCTAAATATAGAAATAAGGCACTACAAATTGAGACATTAAAAATTTCTACATGACAAGTACAATAAAGGTGTTTGACTTCTTAATTCAAAAGTATTACAAAATCATGCAATATATATCTTAATTTATTAGAAATTTAAATTTTGTGTATTGTCAGATATATCTGGATATAAAAATTTTATTTTTAAAAAAATCTCCAATTTCAAAACATTTAAAAAAATTTAAATTATAATAGAAATAATTACACAAAGTATCCTAAAACTCTTAGTGTAGCTTTAAGTTTTAATATCCCCAAACTGCACTATGACTTCCGGGATACTTGTTATCTAAAAATAATAATGATGATGATAACAGCTTTCATTTTTATAATATCTCAGAAGTTATCCTCCGCTTTAGATATTTGACAATCCTCCCCAAGATATACAAGTATAGTGCATAGGTCTGGTCCAGGGCTACATTTATCATCTAAGGATCAGCCTAGCTACATGCAGAAGTTAGCCAGCAAGTAATTGGAGTAGATGCTGAGAAGAAGGAATTTACTACATAAACTCCTGAAGTCTATTTACATAAAGTAAACTCCAATGAAACAAACGATCCTTGGAATAAAAGTTTTATAACTTATTAAAAAAAAATTATTTCATCTGATCCTCCCAACAGCTTTAAGTAAATAGTGTGTTAGCAACCTCATTTTGCATTAGGAAACTAAGAAACAAACAGTATAGGGGGAAAATGGTATGGTATGATGAAAAAAAAATCAGGAATTGGAACAAGGACACTACAATTCAAATTTAAACTCTGTTGTTTACTACCTGTATGACCTTGGGCAAGTCAAATAAGCCAAGTATCACTTTCCTCATCGGTAAAGTAAATGTGCTGGACTGAGGACCTCTGAAGTCCAAATCTATGTTCATATGACTTGTTCAAGATTCCATATCTAAGTGACGAGGCTGAGATGTAAACCTAAGTTTTCTGACTTTAACCAAAATAGTCCATACCTTCTGAAAATATATATTTTAAGAAGTTTGTAATCTGAAAAAGAAATAAATGGTTGTTTGTCAAGCTGGTCAATCACCTATTAAGCATTCCAGTACTTTCTGGGAAGTTTAGGACAAGAACTCATAAAAGTAGATGGCTACCATGAAGGCAAGTTTTGTTTATTTGTTTTTTTAGTACCAAAGAGCTCTTTCGTTATAATTTCTCAACTCATTCCCTTGAGATAATGGACGTTTCACTCTAATGTATTAAATGGATAGATACATTCTTGTTAGTCACAATTAAAGCATACTGTTACATGACCAATTCCAAGCCAAAACTTCACACGATTAATTTAATTCATGTTATGAAGCCATGCAGCCCTTTGTCTTAAGGGCAATTTTTCTCTTTTTACAATATAACTTTCTGTTCATATATATATATATATATATATATATATATATCTAAGATGTTAGTTTTCAGGTTGCTACTGTAATGTATAGTCATATTTGGAAGAAAGTCATTGATTTGTATGATCATTGATGTCTTTGACTTAGCTTATTGCTGACCTTGTTTTAAAATGAAAAGTGATAATTTATTATAGCATGCCATTATTTATCTGTGGATAATTCAAGTAATTATAATTAATTTTTCAGAACAAATAAAAAATAAATAAATGTATACTATAAGCCATTTCAATGGTGGTTTTATGTTAAAAGTCTATAGAGATAAAAGGCAAATATAATTATATTTAAAGGTATATAGACACAAGTCTATTCTTACAAGAATACAATTTCACCCTTGCAAACACACCAAAAAAAAAAAAAAAATCTAAATATAACAGTAATAGTAACAGAATTCTATAGTAGTCTATCAAACTGTCACTTCCCAAATGAGTAAATAATGCTATTGCATTCATAGTTTTATAGGAATTAGATAAGGCAATCTAAAATTTGTTAAAAAGGTTTTTTTCTTCCAATTCCTTTTGATTGATTGACCATGAGATGGTGATTTTAAGTAAATATTGAGTATTTTTTGGCTACAGGGATATACTAAAGTTTAAACTGATTGAACAGATATGGGGTTAAAAAAAAAAAAGCAGAGTAAGAACTGAGATGGCTTGACCAGTCGGAGTTACATTGCTGAAAATTTTCTAGAGTAATCCAAGTGTCTATGGATTCATATTCCTTAACTCATAGTTCAACTTCGTTCAACTAAACTAATAAAAACAAACATATACATTATTTATAGTATCTCAATCATTCAACTTGATAAGTAGCCTTTTCTTGAAGATCAAAACTTTCAAGGTTTTTCTTAGAACACATTCTTATATGTAATTTTGTTTCTGTCAGAAGTAATCTAAGCAGCTAATACTGTTGTAAATGCAACAACTTATTACACTGTCTACACTGTAATCTTTCCAATTTTTTCACTCATATTGAAGCTTGCCCTTCAAGTTCCTCTTATTTCTTGACATTCTTCCTCTACTCAGGGATGTTCTGAAGCAACTTACATTTAACATATAATGGGCAGCTAGGTGGCAAAGTGGATAGAGCATCAGCCCTAAAATCAGAAGACCTGCCTTCAAATCTGGTCTGACACTTAACACTTCCTAGCTGTGTGACCCTGGGCAAATCACTTAGCCCCAATTGCCACCACCACAACAAAAAAGAACATTTGACACGTAGGTATTCAAAAACTTCTTGGTAAATGAACAAATCAACCTACTAGTTTTCCAATAGCCCCTGAGAAAAGTCTACATAAGCAAATGACAAAGAATAAGAACTTTCTAAATATATGAAAGATATAGAAAAATAATCATACTAAGCACTTTCTAGATACGCCCTTGATAATCTATTTAACCACTGAGGAGTCCTACAGGACTAGAAAGAAAGGCTCTATCTATTTATATAATTCATTTTATCATAGGAAAACTGTCCAAAATAGAGAGAGAAGCACCAACTTTAAAAGGAGTCCCTCAATATAAAAACATGAACAACACTGAAAAGTCTATGGAGTTTTTCACATTTCAAGCAAAAAGCATTAATGATTGTTGGATTAAAAGCAAGAGAAAAATTAACCAAAAATAATAATTTTCTGATAAAACACAATACAAAGATAATACGTACAAACTATCTGAAACCACATTTTCCAACTAAAATTTTCAGAAAATTAAAAACAAAAAACAAACAAAAAAAATAGTTTATACATTAACCATATGAATCAAAGACAAGAATGCCTAAGAGTAGAGTAACTATACTATTCACTAAGGTAATATTCCTTGTTTTCTAGATAGTCCTTGCAAATTATCTCTTCCCTATCAGAGATTAGAGTATATTCTACATTCACAAGTCTTCTCCAATCTGTTATATAGAAATATGAAATTTGACTTGTTTCTCTAATAGAATGATCAGGCCAACAAGGCTGTAAGTCAAAATCAAAGCTTCATACTTACCAAAGATCTCCAGTTTTCTCCTCAAAATTTCAGTTACCAGCAATATAATTTGTCTAATGAACTTAAAGTATAAGTTCATAATTTTTCAAATTGTACGGTCAACTGTTAAAATTCCCTAGACATGAATTGCCTACTTAACAGATTTTATTCACAGGTAAATTTTAAATCTCAGAATGCTTTTTTTTTCCCCCTCCTGCTATACAGTATGTTTTTTGGGCCTCTTCAAAATTTAATTTTCAGTAGTAACCTATACAAACCATATAATCAGGAAAATAAACATTCTGGAAGAAAAATTATCTAATGTTTTATAAAATGATATGCAAAGTGACTCAAACAAGTGGGTAATAAACAAAGCAAGAACAATGAGTCTTCTGCTCCCAGATGCTGTTCTCTTTCCACTGTGCCTTACTACCAGAAGTGGCAGTACAGTTATGAGTTGAAAGAGTGCTTTTTGAGTTTGTTTCAAAGCTACTTACTAACTACAAGATCTTGATGAGTCATTTAACTTCAGTCTCGATTATATCATCTACAAAATGAGAATACCTGCCCTTTCAATATTAAAGATTTATTGTAAAGATCCAGAGTTAAATGTGAAAATACTTTTTAAACTATAAACTATTATTAATACAAATACTTCTTCCAATTACCGACTTATTTCCATCTCCTGCATGTAGCTTCATAGTGACACTGCAGTATGACAATGACAAAATCATTGTCAATAACTATTTATTACATGTCTCCTATATGGCAAGAGATTAAGTGTTGAGAATGTTAAAAATGCTTTCTTAGGTAAAAATGCATAGAGCTATATGGATATTTTTCAATTTGTATGGGTTTTGCATTAAAGGTTTTTCCAAAGCTGCCTTGTTTCTGGAGTAGGCAGTTTTCCTGACTGTGGAAAAAAAAGTAAAGATTGTATATATAAAGTAGAATAAAAATAAATTTATATAGCTCCTTGAAGTTTGTAAAGCACTTTACCTAATCTCACTTAGAAATTCAATATCAATTACCTTGGTTGAACAATGACATTTTCCCATGAAAAGAACTACTGATAGTAATTTTTTGAAAAAGATACACAGAGGCAGCTAGGTGGCGCAGTGGATAGAGCACCAGCCCTGAAGTCAGGAGGACCTGAGTTCAAATTTGATCTCAGACATTTAACATTCTCTAGCTGTGTGACCCTGGGCAAGTCACTTAACCTCAATTGCCTCAGCAAAAAAAAAAAAAAAAAAAAAAAAAAAAGGCTATATATATATATATGAAAAAAGATACACAGGAGTCATCCTATTTTTAAAATGTGTATTTAAAATACCTACATCAAACCTAACTTTTGACTTTCATTTAACTTTTTACCAATATCTTGAAGTATAAATGTAGGAAATATTTCTTAATTTTCACAAACTTTAATAAGTTAAAATTATTTAGATCCCTCAGGAAACTAGGCTATTAAACATTCAGACTTACCTCATCACAGTCTCCTTCAACCATGGCATAAATAGCTTTCTTAACCAAGTTAGTACCTAGAATATAGATTTCAGTGTTAGTGAAGGTAAGTACAGGTTATTTCTTTAAAAGTCTGAGTAACAGAATTCAGAATAATGAAGAAACACAAAATACTAGGGTCTATATTGGATGCAGTCCCAAAACTACCTTATGTAATTGGCAGCAGCCACATATAACATTAAAGTTTAAATTTATAGATCTTAGACCAAATATGTAGCTATATTGGGAAATTTCTATAAATGAAACACTAGATAGACCATAGGTAGGCATCGTTAAGTTGACAACCTCCAATTAACAACTCCAAAAGATTCCATAGAATCTGGGTCCTAAGTTCATGGTACCTATGAACTATCACAAGAAGTTTTCTAGTCAGTCTTCTAGATAAGAAATAGTTCTGACTTTATGAATTTGTCTTTGAAAAGACAGAAGCACAAAAGAAAAATAAGGACCCTCAAATGATTTATTGGATTTGGGAGCATGGCCTATAACACATTCATATTCAGTGATTTCAGTCTTGTCCAATTCTTCATGAGTTTTTTGGGAGTTTTCTTGGCAATAACACCACTAAAGTAATTTCCTTCTCCAGCTCATTTTACAGAAGAAATTGAGGTAAACAAAGGTTAAATGCCTTGCCTAGGATCACACAGCTAGTAAATATCTGAGGCTACATTTGAACTTGGGTCTTTTTGACTCACTCTATCCTATATGCTCCCTAGAAACCACTGGATCTCATGAACATTAGTCTAGTTAGGTCTAGAATTATTGATAATTTGATAATGTATGCTTCAGAAAGTATTAAGTTTAATATGTCTTTACAATAATTTTCTCATGTTATAAAATTTAAAATTTAATATCTATTCCAAACGGAACAAGTTTGTTTACTTATCACTTACCTTAAATATAACCTAGAAGATTCTTCCTTTAAAAATTTTCCCTGTTTCTCCCCCCACTTGCCCCAAATCAATGTACCCGACCCAAGGTACTGGGTAACCACAGCTACAGGGTCCTTCTCTTTCAACCTTCTGCCAATTTTTTTTTTCATTCTCATCTCCCCAAGAAAGGATACCTGGAATTTCCAAGACATATTTTTAAGGTTCTCCCTTAATCCTGCCAATGCCTTGCAGAGACAGCCTTATCATCTACCCTACCACTAAACCCTAAATTTCCCCAGATTTTATGATCAATCTTGATGCTACACCCTCCAAATACCCAGGCACTGCCATCTGACCAGCTAATTCATCCTAAAGATCTTGAGTCATGTCATCTGTCTTCTTCTAGGCCTTCCTATCTGTTGAACCAGCGTATGTGTTATCTCCTCTAATTTGAAGAGCTATTTAAGAAAAGGTTTCATCTTGCTTTTCTAATGGTGTATTTCCCCTTTCTCCTTCCTAATCAAAATCTAATATAATATAGCAGTTGGCATTTAGTAAGCACTTTAAAAACATTTTTTCATTCATTCATTCTTTAAAAAAGCTTCATAAAAGATCAACCATGTTACCATATAAAAGTACATAGGAAACCTCATTGCACTAATTAATAAATATGGTGAAATTACTTTTGTTTAGTAAGATAGCTATATGTAATTTTTCCTATTGCTTCACTGACATACTTGCATTTTTTTTCAACTAGGGAAAAAATTGACATTTATGTTCTGATGTGTTAATAGGTTTCAAAGGAATAGGTTTCTGAAATCTTTTTGAAAAAAATGTGTCAAAGGTATAAAGATTAAGTAGTGTTAAAAAAGGATCATAAAATCAAAATGGATCATAAAAGGTTCAAAATAGCTTTTATTTAATTAGCTGCTTGGACCTGCTCAAACAATACCCATTTTTTTTTTAAAACCAGTTTCTTAAATATATAAAAAATAGAAGTCTGTCTACAAAATAAGTTTCAAATCATAAAATTGTAACTCATAACTTTCTAGTCCATTCTAAGACAAATTTACAATCATGTTGAATTTTCATGATGGTTAGCAGATTTAGCTCAGAAAGTTTTAGAAAATGAAAACTCTTGATTTGTTACCAAAAGGAGACATGCAGGTGATACAACGGATGGAATGCTAGATCTGAAGAAACTCAGTTCAAATTCAGTCATTACTTTCTAGCTGCATGACCCTGAGAAAGTTTATGATTTATAAAATGGGGATAGTATCACTTCCTAAAGCATTTGTGAGATGAAAATGAAGTGATATTTGTAAAGCACTTTCAAAACCTCAAAATGATCAATAAATACTAATTATCACCATCATCATCATCAAACATAATCAATGGTACTTTATACTCAAGCTGTGAACCCTTAAAAGTCAAATGGACTTTTAAGTCAATGGAAATTACTTGGGAATGTTGTCCAATCTCATTTTGCCTTCTATTTTTATGCCTTTGTCTATAATTATAACCTGTATTCAGGAAAAACTATTCTTTCCCATATAGTCATTCACTCCCCAAGGCTCAGCTCAGATGTTCCAATCTGCCTTTCAGGATCCTATCCCAGCCAGAAGGGACATCTTCCCCTCCCTTTCTTAGGCCACTTTATAGCATCTTTTCTATTGGTTTAACTAGCCAAAAGCTTAAAGATTATTATACACTTAGTTTCTTCTCCCCTTTCCAGAGGAAAAAAAAAATTAAGATAGGTATGTTATTTTTCTTCTTTATAATCCCAATAACTTAGAAATAGTAAACACAGGTTTATTGAATTGAATTTCATGCAGTTCAGTCCCTAATCATTCTTGCTTTACTGGTAAAACAAATTTCCAATACGCTCAGATAATCTGTCGATTCCTCTGTAACAAAAAACTAAACTAATAACCCAATGTTCTATGGATATGTTTCTGACAGGTCACCAAAAAAAAAAAAAAAAAGAGACAAGTTTGAGATTGTAGAATGTATCAATTTTTATTTCTTCACCACCTTTCTAGGTCTTGCTTCTACTTATGAGTTTCTAGTGATAATTTAGTACAGGTGACACTGAACAAAAATCTCATCCAGATGTGAGGTATTTAAGGTACGGATTTAAGTAAATTAAAGTTTCCTTAAGGACAAGTACCAGATACAATCATAATTCTGAAATTTCTAACATATACTAGAAACAAAAACACCTTAAATGTGTTTCTGAAGGTTTTTGTAGACAGAAAAACTCTAGAGGCTTAGAAGAGAATCTTCATAGGCCTTCTTTCAAGATCCAACATAAAATCTTTCCTAATTTTCTCCAGCTGACAGTGATCTCTCCCTCCACATTCTTCTATCTAGGCAACTTGTGACCCCTTTTTACCCAAGAAATGTTTACATGACCTCAAGTATATAATATAGATATACAAATCAAACATTTACTCTTTTGCAATCCCTTCATTAAAACCCCATATAGGGTTTCATTAAAACCCCATATAGAATCTCAAAACAGTTTAAGAACTTGGGCTCTAGAATTTTCCCTGGCTCTCTCCTTTGCTGCTAGCACCCTCTTCTTGTATCCATAGATTTTTGCGTATGCACTTCTCCCCCATTTCTCTGAAACAAGGGTTGTATCAAATCTAGGTATCCCAAGCACTTGGCATAGGGTCTTGCATATCACAGATGTTGAGAAATAAATATGAATTGAAACTGAAAAGCAGCATAAGAGAAAAATTTTAAATACTCTAATTTGTTTTATATTAAAATTTTAGTGTCAAATTGAGATCTCTTTAAGTATGACTGAATGGGCACTAGGTTCATTAGCTTATTTTCTCTAGTTTCATAACCTCATTTCTACACCACTTTCATTTCATTGGCCTTGGTTTCAAAACTTAAAAGCACTCAATCACTGCTTTAACTACATGAATAAAAAATTTTTCTTACCAATGCCATTTCTCCTGTATTTGGAATCCACTGCTAACATGGCTATATAACCTCTGCGGAACATCTTTTTGTGCATGTCCAACTTGCAAACGATGGCACCTACACACTCTTCCCCTACCACGGCCTTAAAAATAAATGAACAATTATGAAGTACATATTCTCATCAGATATAATACATTTCTACAACAAAATAGCTCTAAACCTTTGAACGCCATTTATTAGGTAAGAACTTCAGGGACAGTAAATAATAGACTAATCAAATCAGAATTTCTTTAACAATTATAAGCTAGGAACTCCCTGGGACATACTTTTCTTATTAAGTTTCTATGCTTCTTGATAACAGCCTGAAAAACAGGTCAATTAGCACATCTTGCATAATGTAGGTATTGAGTAAACTACTGATTTGATAATGAAATGAGTAAGAATTATAATTTTTTGCATGAACCATAAGCACACTCTTGGAAAAAGAAGATAAATGTAGAAAAGAAAAAAAAAATATTGATTCAAGACATTTGAGTAGAACTATAGGTTTAATTCTAGTACTTTGTCAGCATTTATCATAGCATACCTTAATATTCAATTTCTTTGACAGATTTACTAGAAAGAGCAGTCATATTGGAATAAAGATGTATAGCATATTACTTCGATAATGGTAGGGTCTTTAAAAATGTTTTTTGAGTTATCTGCCATTCACATTTTTAGAAAATGGTTTTACCCAAATGTGTCATCTTTACTACATAGAAGAGAATTAAGATATATTTTGAATCCCAAAGGAGTTTTAGTTATTTAAGTGCCCAAAAGACCACATATGAGACAGTCTCACCAATTAGACAATCCTAATTCATACACTCTGAAAATAGCATTATATAGTGAAGAAGTTCCAGTATAAATTTCAAAACCAGGGGAATATAAAAAGGTTTTAAGCTTACTATACTTTTCAGATTTTCCAGAGCTTTGTAAAAAAAACAAAAACATAAATAACTTATAAATTGCCTATTTCACAAGCATCCTAATAAATAGTTCTGAAGAGATAATTTCACAAAATTCCAGTCACAAAAAGTTCAAGCCATGTTGTCTTCTAACAAATTTCATCACAGCAGTATCTCCACCCATCCATGAACTGGCATGGATGAGCTGTGATCTATAGCACTAGGAAAAACATCCTTATGTTTACAGATACTTAGGAATACTGGAGCATCTTAACATAATTAAGTATTTCACAATATAACATTTAAAGCATTAAATTAAATCTCAGGTAAAAAAAATTCAGTTTTGCACTTAACGAAAAGTGATGGAATCAAGTTTAAAGAGAACAAATGTACTTCTAAAATCTTTCGTTTTGTTCTTGACAGAAAAAGTTCAGACTTTTGTACAAGACAAAACACCATGAATTAAAAAAAAAATGTTTTGAAACCTGATTTTAGAAATTCCATCTTTAGAGGCAGTACGATATAATAGAACCTGTTTGGTTTTTAAACTAGATAGTGGTCCAAAGTCTGTTAACTCCTCTGGATTCAGTTTTCTCAAATGCAAATGGGGAAGGAAAGGGGTTTAAACTAGAGGATCTTTCATCTCTAAATAACCCTACAAACTTTTTTTTTTTAAAGAAACTTCATAGAAGACATGATTGGAGCACTGTTTGAGAATATTTTATCTTAAATTTCACGTCAATTAAATATATTTGATCATTTCATAAATCATAAGCCAATTCAGTTCCTATCAGTTTCCCAAAATATCTGGTAGTAACAAAATCCTGAAATTTTTATTTGTACTTTAACTCAAAGCAAATTAATTTGATTCATTTTGATTTTTATTCCAAAAGAAATTCTCTCTACTAAGATTCAATGGTTAGTTTCATTCCAGAAGAAACTTTGTATATTAAACATAGATAGGGGAGTGGGAGGCAGAAAGATGGGAATTTAGAATTATAATCATGATAGGATCTTCCCCGGAGGAATGTAAGCACCTTGAAGGTAGGGATCTTTTTTTTCTTTTTTTATATTTCCCTTGTCCTTCCCTCCCCCCTCATAATAAAGAGCTTAATAAATATTTGTTGAATGGAACCATGATGAAAAATCCCAAACCTTATATAGTAAAATAAATGGCATATTTATAACTTGACCTGAATAAAAATACAATTACACAAAGTAGTATTTGATGAAAATTATTATTCATTTTAAGTTATATAACAAAGAAAAATACAGTTTTTAGACAAAAAGGAAGAATTAATGGCAATAATAAACAATCTGATTTAATCAACCTATTTACTAAAAAAAACTACTGATGCTAACCCACATAAATTGACACACCAAAAATAATAATAATAATAATAATAATAATAATAATAATAAACCAGCTCATCATTTTCTAGAATTGTAACTTTCTAGTGGGAAAATGCCCACATAATTTACTTTATCTAGAAAATTAAAAATCTTTATTAGTATGAACTCCTGGAATTAACCCAGTTTATATGAATAAAATCTTAGAAAATTCATCGCAAAAAAAAAAAAAAAAGAAAGAAAACAAAAACCCCTCAAAACTGAAATTACCTAACTAAGAATATTCAAGTCACCAAAAACACCAAGTCTTGTAAAACAGCTTACTATTAACAATTAGTTTGACTTCATTCAGTTCATCTCTGGCTCACTTAACCAAGCAGAAATAAGCAGACTTATAATACTTGTATTATCATTTAAAAGAACAAAAATCCAATTTATACAAAGAAGACTAAAACTTAAAATAAAAGAAAATTTTCTTACTAAAATGTTAGTAACAAGCTAAAAAACCTTATGACTTGAAACTTAAAAGCCAAGCACATGTCATTTTTAAATTTTGGAAAAATTTGTTAGATTATCAAAACTATATTTGAACAATTTAGAATTTATTCCAAAGTAAAAAGTTTTAAACATGCACTTTCAATCTATTACTACAGAATATTGATTTTTCTAAGGAAATTATCTTTGAAACTTAATCACAAAGGATATAAATTGGGCAAATATGAACTTGTTCACAAATCTAAACTTTGGATCAAGTACTACTTTATGCATCTAATATATGCTTACAGAACTCATTATGAAAGATACACATTAGAAATTGGAAACAGGTTCAAAAAATGTTAGATAAATTCAAGGATGGTTATAAAAACGTGTATATAATACCTTTTTTGTCAATACAATGGTATCTGCCATTTTCACATTATCTTCATTTAATTCATTAGAGGTTAAGGACATCTTAAGAACTTCCTAGTGTTTTTGTTTTTAACTTGTTGGGGTAGCCAAACATGCAATCTTACAAAATAGCCTTTGGTTGTTCAGGTCATGAGCGGGATTCAATTTCACTTATGTTCACAAGTTCACAGGCTTTAGAAGAGACAGTACAACACAGTGAAAAAAGGGTTGGCCCTGGAGCCAGGAAAGCCTAGGTTCAAGACCTGCCTCTGACCCATAAGTCTATGACTATAAGGAAATGACTTAATATTTCAGTATTACAGGCCACTTTACAAGAGAAAATATTCTGGTATGAAACCAAATTACCTCTAGTATAGTTCCAAAATTAAGAAAAACAAAACAAACAAAAACAAAAACAAAAAAAAAAAAAAAAAACCAGAGCTCTAAGGAATATTACTGATACTGTCCAAACTTTTCATACTACAGAAGAGGAAACTAAAACCCAGAGAGACTAAATGACATACTTAAGGTGGGACAAGTGGTAATAGCTCCCATATTTTAACCAAGGCCTTGGGATTGACAAACTAATGAGTGCATAAAAGGAGAAAAATAGAGAGCTTTGAGACCAGAACAAGTTAACAGGTTGGTTGAAGAAATTAGAGAACACATGGCAGCTGTTTTCAGTATTTGAAGGGCTGATTACTTAATGGAAAGCTTCCTATACATGTACAGGTACCACCTGGATGAGAGACTCTAAAGCATTCTCTAACAAGAAGATTCTGTGATTTCACATTAGGTCGTCTTTCTAATACACCATTTATCTGTTCTTGAATCTAAATTTTCATTATGAGATATATTCAGTCTGGTAGTAAAGGGCCTTAGACTGCCAGCCTTGGACTGCCACTACATGATCTTAGTCAAGTCATAAACTCCATAGGTTTCAATTTCTTCATTCGAGGATAAAAAGATTAATCAAAAGTTTTTAATAATTCCTGAGTCCTCTAATTATGTAAAACCTTACATTTACTAGTTAACAGCTCTAGTTTTTAGTGGAAAAGCTAAATTTTAAAAACTCCTAGGAAAGGAACAGCAAGTTCTAAATGGACTCTACTCTTCATTGCCTAAAAATCTAAATATGCAAAGCACAAACCCTGTCTATGGAAATACTAAGTTTTGAATATTAAGCCTTTGTACCTAAAAATTAGCAGGAAAATTAAAAAATCATGAACTATGTTTTCTTCAATATTTAACAAAAACCTCTCCTACAGAATTGACAGTACAGTTCTATGGAATATGAGAAGACAAACTGTTAAGTGTCTAAAAACTAAACAGATAAAATTTAAGGTATTTCCATTAAAAATCTAGCTTACCACAAGGGATGTGGCTATTTACAAAATGAAATTAAAGAGTAATTTTTAAAAAGAATTCCTTCTCTACTCATCAATTTGGAATCCTACAAAAGCCCAGAGAAACCCTCTTTATATGATATGGCAGATTCAGCATAAAGTAAAAGAAACTACTACTAATCCTAAATCTATGTAAGGATAGAGTGAAAATAGTTTGCCAGAATTATCAAATCCTTTCCTGACTAAAATCACCTGAGTGAAAACACTCTGGGAACTGACCACTTGCAACGAAAGTAATTAGCTTTTAAACTAACAGAAAATTGTTTGAATAGTAAGTAAAAGTTACCAATACTACATTAAACTGGGGGTGAAAAACAACAGTATTTGATGTAAGTTTGTCCTTTCAAAATCATAAAATAGTTCTAAGATTTGGGGGAATACTAGTTCTTTTTACAGGACAAAATAACATTGATATTTACACAAAGTCATGTATTTTCACTTGTAATTGAGCTTACTGATGATTTATTGTCATCAGTGAAATTTCTTTTATAAAAATTAAAAGTCTGCTACTGAATGCATTAAAAAACAAACCTCATTCAATATCTTCACTACTAACTAGAAAATTCTGCTAACTTAAAAACATAGCAATCATTTTTGCCAGATGTATGTGGTGCGCAGAAACCCTCATTTTGTTTGTGTTTATTCTCAACATAAAATAAATAAAATTAGTAATTTCACACCTGGTTTTCTCTCTTACACACAAGTGCATCTCCTTTGATTTCAAATTCTAAGCTGAAACAAAACCAGGCCAGCTGTAGTTAATTGTTCTAAGTTTTAAAAAAATAAAAAATCTCTTAAGATTACAGAATCTGTTTGTAAGATTTAATGCTTCAACTTAGTCACATCATTATAGAAAATCATGCTCATCAAAACAAGTTTGTGATTACTCTATTAGCACTACAAAAATTTTTGGATACATTTCTCCACTGCTATCTGAGTAGAATCATTTTCAAAATTAATGACTGGAAAGTGTTTTGAAGATGAATTGATGTTCTCAAGACTGTAGTTAAAACAGGATTACTACTGATGATACAAGACACAAGACCCCCCCCCAAATTTTTTCACATTAAACTTCCATTACATCCATGTAGTTGACCCTATCCATGATTTCTTACCTTCAAAAGTTTTAAAATAAAACTTAAAAAACCCTCAAACAATTGTGTGCATACATTTACTACAAGCCACATTCTGTACTATGTAATGCAGGCGTTTAGGAAATGTGTCAGCTGCCACACACATTCCCTGCCCTACACGGGCTGGATCCTCTGAGGGGTCATCCCCTTTTTCTCCTTCCACCCACTTACCAAGAAGCATAGCTGTGGCCAGTTGTGGATAAAATATCTATAGGTATAAATGGAGTAGGGTTCAGACAGATCTTTGGTGATCAGTCTCATGATATCGGGCATTTGTAGCTCGGATTCATATCGGACGTATCGTATCGTCCGATCCTCCTCAGGTTCTGCCTCCCTGTCAGAGGAGGTTGTTAAGCTGCAGACAGCTGTCAGGGACGAGGAGATCAGCAACAGCGATTCATCTTCATCCTCCTCCTGCTCAGTCCCTCCAGCCAGTCCATTGCGGGCCGACGCCAGGCCGCTTGCTGCTGCTGTTACAGCCGCCGCCGGTGCTGCAGGGTTTGGGGGCGCAGTTCTTGTATTATTGGGGAGAGTGTGAGGGGGTCTCTCACTGGGGGGCTGCCCAGCTCTTTTGGTTGCAGTCGCCCTCTGATTCCCGTCAGTGGCGGGGCCCTTAGTCGTGTCGGCGGCGCCCACGATCTTGCTCTTAAGGGAGGCGGCTGCCCGAAGGTGTCTCAATTCGGGGCTGATCAACCCGTTGAGTTGCTGCTGCTGCTGCTCCTGAGGCTGCTGTGCTGGCGGAGGCAGCGACGATACCGGTGTCTGCGGGCAATGGAAATGCTGATGCCCCTTGGAGGCAGCCGCCTCGCCGGATGGGCTCCGGCCCCTGCCCCGGCCGCCTCCCTCTCCTCCTCTTCGGTGCTCCTCGTCGTCCTCTTCGTCCTCGCTGCAGCAGATCGGGGCGGCCCCCGCGGGGAAAGGACAGCAGGGCTCGGCCGCGGCCGGTGGCGGTGGCGGCGGCGGCGGAGGGAGGAGGCTGCTAGGCCCGGGCGGTATCTCCGCCATCCTAGAAGCGACACAGACCGAGAGAAGAGCCCATGAGTCCGGGCCGCTTCTCTGAGTGAAGGGAAAGGGGGTGAAGGTGGGGGTTAGGGGAGGGGAACAAAGGCGAAAACCGTCCCTCCCGGTGCAGCTGCCCCCAGACCCTTTATTTTGACCCCCCACCTCTCCTTTTACAGCGCCGCCCAGCTGCCCGGCGGCACCCTCCGCTACCTCTTCCCGCAGCGCCCAGGCCGGGCC
The DNA here is from genome assembly GCA_023553655.1 of Myrmecobius fasciatus. NCBI lineage: Eukaryota > Metazoa > Chordata > Mammalia > Dasyuromorphia > Myrmecobiidae > Myrmecobius > Myrmecobius fasciatus. The sequence goes on along the minus strand of JAJPUD010001738.1, from coordinate 341,758 downwards.
GCCCGGCCTGCCGCCCCCCTCCCCTGCGCCTCCTCGGCACTAACCCCACACCAGTCCCCGCCGCCGCTCCTCCTCCTCCTCTGCCTCCTCCCTCTCCTCCTCCGCTGCCGCCTCCTCCTCCTCCTCCTTGGCCGCGCCGGCGCCGCTGCTGCTGCTGCTGCCGCTGCCGCCACCTCCTCCTGCTCGGCCACCACTGCTGCTGCTGCCGCCGCCGAATTTTTTCACTCAGCCTACCCTGCCGTAAAGTGTCGTCGCTGTTACCCCCCGGTAAAGTTTCCCGTCCCCAGCTTTACGACACTTCCCTGCCTAGCGGCTTCCCGAGTGCTCAAAAGGAAAGAGAGGAGGAGAAGGCGGGACAGACCCACCTGAGCTAGTGCACGGGTAGGAGGCTGCTTGCTATGGTCTAGTCGCATAAGCCCTTCCCCTTCCCCTCCCTCCAGCGGCTGCTGGGTGGGGTTCCCCCGGAACCTTGGGCTGGGGTGGCGTGACCGACTTTGGAGCCTTTCTACTCTCCCTCCACCTACCAGCAGCCCACGTCCCTCTCACCTTTCCAGTCTCTTTTGCTGGGCATGAATATAAGTAGGGAGTGTGGGGCTATGGGTCAGAGCTGCGCTTTACTGGCCTTTCTTCCTTTCCTCCCGCCTTTCGCTCTTATCCCGCCCCTTCTTCCCAGGTCCACCCCTATTCCCAGCGTGCTGGGGTAAGGGGAATTCCAGGTCCTTTTTCGGGGACTACAAGTGAAATTTTCCTAAAATGTTCACACCATTTAGTTTAAGTCCCAGCTTTTAACATTTAGGTGGGGGAGGAACGAAAGGAGAAAGTCCAAATCTCCCAGCTGAGCTATAGGGAGAAAGTTGGGGGTTTCCTGCATCGTGCTTCACTTTAGTCCGGAAGGTTAATTTGAAGAATTCCTTTTCTCAGCAGCTATTTGCTTTTAGCGACAGAAACGTCCTACACCTTGGGAAAGGAATTCCCCCCTCCCTCTCTTCGTTACCATTGAGTTTTGCAAAAGTTTTAATGCTCTTTGGTGTTCTTAAGCATCCTAAATGTTAAAACTCAAATCACTAAAATAAAAAAGAATATAGTTTAAAAAGACCCAGAAAATAATCCTATTACATATAAGAATGTAAAAGAGATGCAGAAATATAAAAATATTAATAGAACCAAATAGAAAACAAATCAATTTGGGGGGGAGGGAGTTGAACCAAAGGGAGGAAGCAGAAGAGCTGTATGTATTTACATTTGAATTCTATTAAACTTAATAAACAATTAACATTATTGGTATACAAATTATTCTTAAACATTAAGGGAAGGGGAAAGATAGAATGAAACTATACTATTCAGGAGACAAATGCAATCTCAAAACTTTAAGGAAGGACAAAAGCAAGAAAAAGCTATAAACCAGTATTATAAATGCCTATTCAAAGTATTAAAATAAAAATCTGGGGGGGAAAATACCTCAAAACAAGCCCTGAAAATTATCTCTGCATTTTAAAAGACCTGTTTATGTTTTGATTTGTTTGACCCATTTTTAATTTTATTTAAATACATTAAAATCAGACTTCAGTCTTTTGACCTCATCTTCTTTCAACAATAAGGCTATTTATGTGATTGTTCTACAGGAAATGTAACACTGAAAATGAATGTCTTAGAGTACAAATCTGAGTAATAACATTTTGAATCATGAAATATTAATGACGCTACACATTCAGAATGAGTAAGAACTTTATGGAAAGTTTTATTTGGATTTGAAGCATCAGACCATTCTTTATGTTCTTTAGATAGTAGGTGCAACATTTACTGACATTACAGGATGGAGGACTATTGGTTTATATTTACATGCTTCTAAAATTTAATTTGTTCTTATCCTTAAGGTAACTGTCTGTACTAATAGAGGAAGACTTTGCATACAGCTAAAAAATTAGCTCCCACTGAAAGCATTAATTCATTAAAACAAGGAATGTGAGCTGTGCGACCCTGGGCAAGTCACTTAACCCCAATTGCTGCAGCCAAAAACAACAACAAATAAGAAATGTGGCAGAATGCAAACTCAAAAATAGGCATTTATCTGCTTACCTGTTCCTGTTGCCTGTAAGTTAAAATGTTTTCTATTTAGAGTGAAAGGTACCAGTGTTGCATTGGTCAACTAGGAGGTCCAGCCCTTCTGGTAATGAAATGGTTCTTACTGCTTAAGTATGACAGAGATTGGGCAGTAGGAGGAAAGAGTTATCATAATCCAATTCTCCTGCCTTTCCTTCTCAACAGTTTGCTTAGCAACCACTGGAGTTCAGTGGAATTGACAAACAACTCAAACTTACTTAATGTAGAGAATTCCTTAGTCATTTCTCCTTTCCTCTAGCCAGTTTACTTCTTCCAAAGTTCAGACCTGTAATGCAAATATTGTGTGATTTACTGGAGGCAAATTTAAAACAAACAAAAACTATTGGCAGAGTTAGAATGATGTATAATAGAAATGATTTGTTTTCTTATTCTCTATCTCTCCCTTTTTTTTTTTTTTTTTTAGGGTTCTGCTCCTAGTTCACACATTTGGGCAAGTCATTTAACTCTCCTCTGTCTAGAAACATACAAAGGCAAAATCTTGTAATAGAAAAAGAACTAGGGGAAATAGCATTGTGATAAGATCTAGAACCCAGATTCTATACAGCAAAGCTCTAAAAGTAGTATAAATTTTGGGGGAAAAAAACAAACATATCAAAGACCAACATCTATAAAATCCTCCACCAATCCAGGACTGCAAAACAAAACAACCCCTCAAACCATCAGACATAACAGAATCTTCCAGAAGCCCTGAAGGGAAGCAAATAATGGCAAGGGGGGCAGTGCAGTGTACAGAAAAACAGTTTCTACAGGAGTGGAAGAAAAAAATCTTGTGGCCCAGAGTTCCCCTAAAAGGGTAAAAGGCCCCAAAGAAGGTTAGGACTCCCTCACTGAGGGAGCAGGGTGGTCCTGGACATGGGGACTGGGGGGGGATGTGTTGACAGAACCCTGGCTACAGTAGATGAAGTGGGGACAAAGGAAATAAACATTTACAGAGTGCCCATTATGTGCCAGGCACTGTGTTAAACACTTTACATATATTATTTAATTTGATCATTACTCCTTTTTGAGATAGATGCTTTCATGATCCCCATTTCACAGCTGAGAAAAATGGAGAGGTTGTTAACTGACTTGTTTATAGTTATATAATTAGGATCTGAGACTAAATTTTAACTTTGCTCTTCCTGACGGTCTTCCTAACAGTCTATCCACTTGGATACCTGGCAGCATCCAGACAGTTTGAACCTTTTCCTAACCATGGTGAAGCCTGGTTTTAACAACCACACTTAGGTCCAAGCAGGACTTGCTCACACCATTCAAAGTACAGTACCTGCCTTTTACTCAAGTGCAAACCCTCAACCCTTTCACTAAAACTGATGATTTGAATAAAGCAAAGAAAGTGTCATATACAAAGGAAAAATATCTTGGAGTGAAAATTACCCCAGGGATAAATCTTGAAAACAATTCCAAGCAGAGTCTGGGGGGGGGGGGGGGAAGAGAGAAAAAAAAAAGTCCTACAATTAACTATATTACTGTACCAGGAGAGCATGTGCACCATGGCAATAGGGAATTCCAGATTCATACTAAGGCAACCTCAGATCCATACCAGGCCACTTTAATGGAGACAAATGCCAATTGGCAGCTTTGTCATCTACTATGAAGTTCTGAGTCACAGATCCAGGATGGAGTGAATAGGGAACCTGGACTGGGATTGGTTTTCTGGATTAGGAAGGTCCTGGGAGGTAGACAGAGAAAACAGGAAGTTCAGAAGCCAGCAAGAGCAGGACCACTGTGATCCTGATCCCAGATTCAAAACAAGATTCCTTGCTTTTCCCAGTAGGCAGAATAACAACTTAGGTAAGAATCTCAGACCAACTAGGGACTTAGAGTTCTGCCACTTTGAACCAGCAGAGGTTTCCAACTAATAAGAGATGGAATCCAGTGGTAATCTACTGAACTGAACAGACCTGAACTCAGGTTAGGAATATGCAGAACTCAAGCCAGGGTGGGCATCAGGCATTGCCCTGGATCATACAACTTTGGGAGCGCTGATAATTTACACATTCCCAGCCTGTTCCTCAGATCTTAAAATAAACCAACATTATTCCAAGAAAGAAGCAACAGGACCACCTTAGACTTTTCTTCTAGAAATGTAGCAGAGCCCACCCCTAACATCTAGTTCAAAATAAAGGTAAAGCCTAGAAGAATGAACAAACCAAAAAAAAAAAAAAAGAATATCACCATAATGGCCTACTTTGATGGAAGGCATACACAGACACAAATAGAGAAAAAGAAAATGATTTTAAAACATCTCTAAGAAATGCCTCAGAGAAAAATACAAACTCAAATAGAATTCCTAGAAGATATGAAACAAGAGTTATTTTGAGAGAGAGAGAGAGAGAGAGAGAGAGAGAGAGAAGAAGAAGAAGAAGAAGAAGAAGAAGAAGGAGGAGGAGGAGGAGGAGGAGGAGGAGGAAGAGGAGAAGGAGGAAGAAGGAAGATTGAGAGTAAGCATGTTTTTATAAATGAAATGAGAGCACTAGAGGAAAAAAAATGGAAAAGAAACTGGCAATATGTTCCAAATTTCCATCCCAAGTCTATTTGAATTGAATTAATTTTTTGCATTGTTGAGAAGAGTCAAGTCCATCACAGTTGATTATCACATAATCTTGTTATTACTATGTATAATGCTCTCTTGGTTCTGCTCACTTCACTTAACATCAGTTCATGTTTTTCATGTCCAGGCTTTTCTACAATCAGCCTGCTCATCATTTCTTATAGAACAATAATATTCTATTACATTCATATACTTCTATTGATGGGCATCTGCTCAACTTTCAATTCCTTGCCACCATAAAAAGAACTGCCGCAGACATTGTTATACATGTGGGTCCTTTCCCCTCTTTTATGATCTCTTTGGGATAAAGAACCAATAGTGACACTGCTGGATCAAAGGGTTTGAACAGTTTGATAGCCCTTTTGGCATAGTTCCAAATTGCTCTCCAGAATGGTTGGATCAGTTCACAATTCCATCAACAATGTATAAGTGTCACAGTTTCCCACATTCCCTCCAATATTTATCATTATCTTTCTTGTTATTTTAGCCAATCTGATAGGTGTGACATTGTTTGTCAGAGTTATCTTAATTTGTATTTCTCTTATCAGTAGTGATTTAGAGCATTTGTAAATTGGCAACGTGAAAGAAAGAGAATCAACAGGCTCAAAACCTTGCCCAAGCAACAGACATCCAGAAAATTAAAATGAAGCCAATGACTCCGTGAGGCAACAAGAGATATTAAAACAAAATCAAGGATTCAACTAGGTAATATAGTAGATAGAGCACTAGCCTGTAATCAGAAGTGTCAGACATTTTGCACTTACTAGCTGTGTTGCCTTGGGCAAGTCACCCAATCACCTCAACAACAACAAAATAAAAACAAAAGCAAAAGGCTAAAAAAGAAAAAAAAAAAAAACTAAGGTATCTCATAGCAAAAACAATTGATCTAGAAAAAAAATCAGAGTACAAATGTAAGACTTGTGGAATAATCTGAATACCAGAGCCTAGATATCCATAAAACTGCTCAAATTTTAGAACCAGAGGGAAAAGTAGAACTAGGAAGAGTAGGAAGTCATTTCCTAAAAGAAAATTTCCCAGTTCATCATAGTCAAAATCCAGGGCTTCTATGTCAAAGAAAAAAAAATACTTTAAATAGAAAGAATGATTTAAGTACTGTGGAGCTATAGTCAGAATCATACATGTTTTAACAATCACTGCTATAAAGAAGCAGAGAACTTGAAATATGGTACTCTAGAAGGGAAAGGGTATAGATTTACAGTTAAGAATAACTTACCCAGTAAAACTAATGATGAGCAAGGGGGTGGGGGTAAAAAGGGAGGGAGGGAGAAGGATCTTTAATGAAATAGAAGACTTCCAAATATTCCTTTTCAGAGCCACATACAAACTTTAAAGTTGAGTCACAGGAGTGAAGAGAAATATAAAAAGACAATATTAATGAAAAACATCTAAACAAGGATAAGCTTCTTACATTCAAATATGGAAGGATGCATGTATGTATCTCCTCTGAACCATATATTATCCTCAGGGTTCAAAGAGGAATCCAAATAAACAAGGCCTGAGAGTGGTTCTGTTATGTCTTGATGTACACTTTTAATAAGAAAATGGAAAGAGAAGAAAAGGAAAATATACTGGGGTAGGGGAGAGGAAAGGAAGTTTACTGAAAATTGCATAATCAGAGTGTACATGTAGACATATACAAAGGAGGAGGAGGGAGTGGAAGGAGTGGCTGACCCTTGAACCTTACTTTCATCTGAACTGGTAAAAAGAAGGAAGAATGCAAAAACACACACTATTGTATTATCTACAGTACACACACACACACACACACACACACACACACACACACATCATTTCACTCAACTGGGAAACAGGAAGGGAAGGGGGAAGGGAGAATTAGGAGGATAGTTTAAGGAAGGAATTAGTCCTAAGCAAAACAAACTAAGAATATACAAAAATATTTCTTGCTTTTTGTAAGGAGGAATGGATACACAAGTTACAGTATACACTTGTGATAGACTACCATTGTGCTGAACGCTTATCAGAATAACCAACTAGCATTCCAGAAGACTAATGATAAAATATATTATCCAACTCAGATAGAGAGGTGAAGGACTAAGAATTCAGAATGACAAAAATATTTTTTTTGGGATGTGGCCAAGTGGAAATTTGCTTTGATTTTCTATGCATGCTTAGAATGGGTTTTGTTTTATTGTGTTCCCATTTTATTGAGGTGACCAGAACAAGGGGGTAAGAGTGGGGGGAGAGTTTGGGTGGGAGAGTGAGAAGGTTGGTCTTGGATCATTAAAACAAAATATTTTTTTAAAAGTTGCTGCTTGCCTAATATGGACTCTATTTTCTGCTGAGTAAATGATGCAAGGTTATACAAACAAGATCCAGAGTTGCCTATTATGAGTTTGATTTTTCAAAATGGTCTCTTCAAACAAAAATGGTTTGGCATAGGAGACTATTGCTAAACAGAAATGGTACATTAAAAATCACACTTGCTTGTGTACCACTTGTGCTAGTGCCCTTCACAAACAGGTGCTGGTAATTCTAGAGAATAAAGTCTCCAATTTTAAAACCTTTTCTCTTTCACTAACCCAGTAGGTCCCTACCTATAAAGACAGATCCTTTGGAATCCCATTTTGCTGGTTTACTGACGGTTCCATCTGGTATGAGATCAGTATATAAAATTAGACTTCATCAGCCACTAATGTGGCAACAAGAGATACTCTAGGGAATGGGGACCCTGGCAAGACTTCTTAGGAGGCTGAGTTCCAGGCTGCATGGTTGGCATGTTAGAAAGCCGAGAGAGAGAGACAGAGAGAGAGAGAGAGAGAGAGACAGAGACAGAGACAGAGACAGAGACAGAGAGAGACAGAGACAGAGACAGAGACAGAGACAGAGAGGATCTTCATTTATACAGATTCCTGGGTTGTGGACATGTTTTTGCTAAGTATTCTGGGGTCTGCAGAGCACAGGACTAGGTAATCAAAGCCCTCACCTTTGGGGACAGGATCAGTTTAAGAATTTTTCTCATGCTTCCCACTGCATATAGTTATTTATATAACATATCAGCACCTATCAGAGACAGCATATGTTAAACAACCAACCTTGAGCTATTATAAGGACATCAAAATATTTTGGGTTCTTTACCAACATGGATATAGAAATGGTAAAACACTGTTGTGCTGAACACAGAATTATATGATTCCTCCTTGCTAAAAACAAGGCTACTATTCCTATTGACCTGTATTGGTATGAGCTGGAGCACATCTAACCCAAGTGGCTCTCAATCTGTCTCCTACTAACAAAATGGCATTTTCCTATTTCAAGGCAAAAAACTTACCCCTGTTGATCAATAACTGTATGATCATGCACCTGATTGCTCATGCATCCAACTTCATAGAAGCAAATCAATGTTACCAAAGTAATAAAAAAACTCTTTAGTTCCTGAATTATGAGATCAAGGGTCCAAGAAAATTTACCTCATAAAACTGGATTGGTTTTTGGAAATAGTTCTGGTGAACCCTCTTTATTTTTTCTTTAGTCTTTCCTTAGCACAATCACATTAGTATCTACTACTACACACAGTGTAGCCCAGAGAAATTGCTTGTGTCCTTCAATTGGCAAGCATTCTTTTCTCTGACAAGTTTCAGAGAACTCTTTTGCAGAAAGGGCTTAGGAAACAACAGTGATAGTATTATTGGGAGGTATTCTGGTTTTTAATGGTATAATCCCTTTCATCTCAGATCAGATTAAAACTCAAATTCTGCCTCACCTGTAGAAATAGGGGAAGCAAAGCTGTGGAGACCCCATACAAACTTGCTCAAACATCTCCCCAACTCAGTTTTGGAAGAGTAGTGGTAAGGCCCAATGATCAGCATTCCTTGAGCCCTGGTACTTGAAACTACCTGGCACCAGTCACTCCAACTTTCAGCAGGTTCTGTCCAAGTACTGCCTGGGAATAATTCAGATACCCCTGGCAGCACCCAGAAAGTCAATCAACCTCTGCATTTTGTAAGACCACCATTCTTTGTCTCAATTGTAGATATGTATTAGCTATGTAATTTATGGGAAATTATTTTCTCTGTACAGTTTTCTGATTTGTCAAGAGAAATAATAGTTGTTGTCATGAAGACCACATGACTGCAAAAGGCTTATGCTATATGAATGTTAACTGTTTTATTGGATGTAAATGATTCATATTTGATAACTTTGTAGGTTTTTTAATGTGACCAACAGATAAATGATTTCTATGTGTGTGTGTAAAGTAATTTGGAAATTTGTTTGAGATATGATAGTAAAAGCAATTTTAAAGGAAAGCCCACTAAAGGAATCTATTTGCACTAATAGTGTTAACAGCAGAGTTTTGGAACTTTAGGGAAACAGAGAAGCAGTTTGCCACTACTTTAAAAAATCTAGTTATCTAGAGTCAGACTTCTTAGGGCTCAGTTAGTAAAAACTGGCACTTTAATCCTTTTCCTGGTTCACAAAAAGAGAAATTATTTATGTGAATTGGAAAATAACCAAATTGCAATTCAGTTTGTCTAGGCTCATTAATTAAAGTTAAGTCAATTTTAAAATCTCTTGTATCTCAATTTTAAGAATTGTCTTGTTTTTTTCCTTAAAACAAAAGGAAAATTATTTAAGGGAATAGAAACTACAGCTAAAATTATTTGGCTGTTACTTAGGAAAATTCTAAAATTGTTATCTAAGTTATTGGAGTTATTGTCATCATGTTAAACCTATCAGTTTACCTCCAAGTATGAGGTGTTCAACTCCTTTCCCCCTTCACAGAGTAGAAGGAGGTATCAAACAGCACAACCCATGAAAATACTAAGAATAGTTGGGGTGAGCTACAGTAAGCTCAGCCCCTTCCCTGAGGTCTCTGTCAACTCCCCTCAATTTGTAAGCTTGTCAGTTTTCTTGAAATAAGCTTGCCAGTTTTCTTTAAATCATCAGAGTAAGCATCATCAGCCCTGAGAAATGAGCCTGTTTAGGAGTTATAGTTTCTATAAGCTTGTATAATGATTGATCTTTTGTACCAGAATAAATTTAAACATATAAAATATGTTAAACAAAATCTCTTATGGGTTTAAGTCTTGATAAACTTTTAAAATAATGTATCTAGCCTCAAGCTGCGATTAGTAGAATTTGTTATTAGAGATAAATCTCTTGAGACTCTAAATGATATTCTTTTGAGTTCTGAATTTGATTGCCTAATCATTGTCAGTAGCCCAACCCTTTGAGAAAGAAATGCCATAAATTACTCAGAGAATGCCTTCCTGAAATGTCTAGGTGGACAACTTATCTGGGCAAAAACCTGGGAGGACACACAAACTTAGCCTCTGCTTAAGGTGGGAGCCTTCTGACTCAGTTTCCCACTTCTATTTGTTTCCCATCTGATTATTCCTGAGTCTGGCTATGAGATGGAGTTATTACTGTATGATCAATTGTTAAACAGATCTAAGGATGCTTTATCCTGTCATGTATGTGCTCTCAGGCTGAAGCCTGAAGGACCTATTTTGACGCTATTATAATCATGCCCCTGCTTTTTCCTCTTATAGCAGATTTCTATAATTAGAGAAAATGATCAGTAGAAGCCAGTAGCCCAATACAAGTATCCCATGGGACACAATGGTTTTCTACTCTAGACCTAGACCTAAAAGATGTTTTCCTTTATATTCCACTGCATAAAGACACACAATTTCTTTTTGCCCTTGAAGGGGCAAATCCAGGGGAACGTAACCCCCCACCAATGTACATGCTCAGAGATGGGTCAGAGGGTATCTTGATTTGCAGCCCCACCTGAGAGGCTTCTCTGACTGCAGTTATGCAAATCCTAAACTTCCAGCTCTCTTACCCCTCCTCCTCAACCCCCTCTACAAGGCTATGAAGTGGTTTTTTGTTTGTCTGTTTGTTTTTTTTAAAGGCTCGAAGAGTCTGTTTGTTCAAACCGTGAAAGATAAACCAATCTCTTGCTCTGACCCTAATGAAAGGTGGAGGCAAACCCTAGGGGACTCAGGTCCAGACCCCTTGCTTACTTCTCAAAAAAACTTGGTGTCTTTGGGTCGACCCTCCTACCTTAGAGCTAACTGCCACAGCCCTTCTAATTGAGGAAGCTTCTAAGCTTACCCTAGGCCAACCACAGAGGTTCTAATCCCCCACCAAGTTCAGAGCATTTTTGCCCTCACAAAGTTTTAGAATTGGGGAGAGGACTGAGAGTGAACATCTGTACTGACTCCAAATATACCTTTCATGTTTTGCATGCTCATGGGGTTATATGAAAAGGGGCTTTTGACAGCAAAAAGTTCTCCTATTAAATATGCAAGGGAAACAGGCTTGCAGATTCAGCTGCCCTTGCTGCTGACCATGGCACCTTTACTTCCCCAGCTCAGAAGAAAGGGGACTCACCCTTTCTCCTTCTGGATAGCTTCAAACACCTTCAGGCCATCTTCTAATCCTAGCCCAGATCTTTGCAGAATTACAATAGCCCAGCCCTCACTTCTCAATAACTCAAAAGGTGGTTGAGGTACTTAAGATTAACTTTCTCTCTTTATTGTTATTTTCCACTTTTTCCAGGTGTATCTTTAACTACACTTTGAGGATGAGAGCTTGGCTCTTAGTATTTTCTCTCCAGCTCTCTCTGTGGGCCTGGACCAGTAGGGAGATAACTCCTTAATCTTTAGTCAGGCTAGAGAACTCCATGAGCAATGGAGGCATTCAGGGTTGTTGGGTTGCCCTCAGCATCCCCAAGGCAGCCCACAGATGGGACCTTGATTTGCAAAGGCCTCATTCCCAAATGTCACCATCCCCACCTTGGAGGCCACCCTATTTGTACTAGCTACCTCTTCCTGCCCCACCCCAGTGGAATACCTTTAACCTGACTCTCCTTTGTTTTCTTGCCAGAAAGATTCTTTTACCCACATAATAACTGTGGGTTATTCTGGCAAACTCGCTCATAATGCTTCTTCCTTCCTTGAAGCTTCTTCATAACCTCCTGAGAACTAACTTCCAAATCCTGAAGCCAGCCGGTGGAAACTTCTCTGTGGCCTACACCGAGCTACTCACTTGAAAAAAATGCTTTCCAGTTCCTTGTGAAACCTGGTCACTGGTCACAAGCTAGGAGAAACAATTAAACAGACATATGCCCCCTGGCAGGGGCTTCCAACTGCTTTTGGTTTTGTTGTCACCTTTACTAATTGAGTAAAAGTCTTCCCTTGTAAGACTGAAAAGGCTCAGAGGTTTTTGCTAAAGGAGATCAAACCCATTTAAGATTAATTATTATCTCCACTCTGTATGTCATCCTCTTTACCCAATGCTTAACACCTTTTATATGGTTCTTGCACCCCAGGTCATCTGAGGGCTCCTTTCACTGTGTATACGCCACTGCTTCAGGCATTGCCCCCACCCCTTCAAGGAGACAAAAGCGGAGATTTCATGGAAAACATTCTTCGTATTTATTCTAGGAAAAGCTGTTTGGATGAGGCAGCCTCATCTCACCCCAGCCTGCCTCTGGTTGAGGTTCCTGGCTATTGTCCCTACTAAGTCCACTTTCAATTATTCTTTTTGCTCATATTTGTATTTGGCCCTGCATTTTTAACCTACTTGTGAGATTTTTTTTTCCAGGCTCCAAGCTATGAACTTCCAACTATTTGCTCTCCCTGAATACCATTGGCTAACTGATTCTGACACCTAGCACTCCCCTGAATGCTACTGCTGAAATGTTGTTGCCTCCCCGCCTCAGTCTGGACTCCACTGGGCAGGGACAGCTCTCTGCCTCTTAAGAGCATGAAGCAGTTCCAGGAGATGAGACCTCCATCCCTTTGTCCCAAATGAATTTGGGGGAAATGATATGGTATAGCTTCTAGGAAATATAGTGGCGGTTTTGGGGGCCCCAGATTTTAGGGGGGAAGCTTCTGTTCTAACAACAAGGCAGTAATCCTAAATCTTCTGGCATTGGAGTCTGCCTCAGGGACTTCCCACACTCCCAATCTTAAGAGCAACAATCTATCTGATTCTGAATAAACTATTCCTCAATTCATTGCTGACTGTCAGATAGCTTCTGGCCTCAGGATAGTCCCATGGACCAAACTCCTGAGACAATAGTGTTAATCTTGTCAGTGATAACCATATTCCAAAAACCACTCTTGAGCCATAGAATTAGCATGTCAATGATAGAAAGCTGGATATGTGTGTCTCCTTGCTTCTGTTTCTCTGCTGAATTCTTTTAGAATTCAGTCTGCTTCTAATAGAGTTACAATTACAATAAACTTTGTCCCTTGACTAAGGAGATGGTTCAAGCCTGCAATTTTTTTGAGACACCTTGCAACACTGGTGTATGACAATTTGGGGTCCCTCTTCCTAACCTCAACATTTGGAAGAGAATTCTTTAACTCCTGTGGAAAAGGGGGGAAATGAAAGGCCAAGATGGTGGAGAAAAGGCAGGGACTCACCTGAGCTTTCCCCCAAACCCCTTCAAGTACATATAAATGATGACTCTAAACAAATTCCAAAGCATCAGAACAAAGAGATGGAATGAAACAATTCCAAGATAACTTGGAAGATCAGCAGGAAAGGTCTGTTGCATCAGGATGAGAGTGGAATACAATCCAACACAGGCTGCACCAGCACAGCCCCAGCCCCAGCAAACCAGGAATATGCCTCAGGGCAACTGAATCAATGGTAGCAGTGGAAGTGTCCAGTCTTTTCAGACCATAGACACCAAAGACAATTTAGAAAGTTGGCTGGAAAGGTTTGTCACACCTGGGTGAAAGTGGAGCACAATCCAGCACAGGCTATGGCACCCCAGCTCCAACAACCTTGAGAGCTACTGAATTAGTAGCAGTAGCAGTGGCTTTCAGAAGTCTCCGTCCACAGATTGTAATAAGGGGGTCAAACAACTTGTCACAAGGAGATTATATAGGGTCTCTTTGCTAGCACTGAGGCAATTCTCTGTTGCTTTTCCAATATTTGATTCCAAGTCACAGTCCTGGGTGGTAGTCCCTGGGTGGCAAGAAGGTGCACTAGCACACAGGGAAAAGAGGGTGAGTGGAGTGATAGACTTGAGGGGCAAAGTGGAGGAGGAATTAGGAGAGACAAAGAGAGAGAGAGAGAGAGAGAGAGAGAGAGAGAGAGAGAGAGAGAGAGAGAGAGAAAAAAATAAACAGGGGGGAAGTAGAGTTAGCAAGAGTAATTGTGAAAAAAAATTGAAGCAAGTTTCTCTGATAAAGGCCTTATTTTTAAAACATATAGAGTACTGAGTCAAATTTAGAAAAATAAGAGCTATTCTCCAATTGATAAAATAATCAAAAGATAAGAATAGTTTTCAGATGAAGTAATCACAACTATCTATAGCCATAGGAAAAGATGCTCTAATTCACTATCGATTGGAGAAATGCAAATTGAAATAATTCTGAAGTACTACCACATACCTATTAAATTGACTAATAGAACAAAAAAAGGAAAATGATCAATATTGGAGTGGATAGATGTGAGGAAAATAAGATATTAATGTACTGTTAGTGGAATTGTGAACTGATCTAACCATTTCTTTCATCTCTTGGAATATCATGTTAAAATTCTTTTCTTATAGCTCTAGCTGCCAATTCTTGTGTGATCTTGACCATGGTTACCTTACCACCTGACCTGTTTCTAGTTGCTTGTAATAAATTGTTGTTTCACCTGGAAGCTGTAGATTTTGGTTATAGTATTTCTGGGACTTTGCATTTTGTGAGAGAAGAGGTATTGTGACTCTAGTTGTAAATTACCTTGACCAAACATTCTCTACACATGTACCTCACTGCATTTTAAGTTTATGCTTACTCTTCCATGAAGACAGTATGTTTTGATGAAAGGCATAGACTGCATGAAATATGAGAATTGTATAAAACTTAACCAAAGGATGAACGACATATATTGTGCTTTACTATCTTTAAACTTGGAACTCTATGGGAAAGATATACAAACAAAACTTTCTTGGGGGTACAGCTTTTTCATTTACATTTTGAATCTTCCCTTTGAGATCTGAGAAGATAACAGTCAAAGGCTCTACACCATATTGATTAGTTCTCTTTTTCTGGTATCATAATACCTGGAAATAACCATTTCTATGCATAGATTCCTGTTTGTACATTTCTAGACTGTAATTAAATAGGAATTCTTGCATGGACGGGGGAGGAGTCAGAATTCATTTGGATTGAGAGGTTAGTGGTGGCAGAAAAATTATAGGTGAAATTACTGTCACCCCAGGGAGGAGACAAGCTGGAGATAAAACCTAGAAGGAAGATCCCAGGAGAAAGGTGTCACAAAGAATTGATCAAAGGAGTGATGAAGGTATAAAAAGAAAACAGCTTCTAGAAGGAAACTTGTGTCCCTTTCTCTCTTCACCCTTAATTTTAGCATCCTCTGGGTAATTCTCCAGTTGATTTGTCCTGCCCAACTTATAACTCCGAAGAGGGGCATAAGGTATTAATGTAAGTCTTAGTTTCATTATTCTCATGATTATCAATTCCCTAACCCTATACCTTAAGAACTAGAGATAAAATGTATATCTAAGTATAATAGCTGTCCTAAGTCTAATGCAAGAATGCCATCTTCCATGACAGGAAAAGATAATGGTAAATGTTGGAGGGGATGTGAGAAAACTGGGACATCAATGCATTGTTGGTGGAGTTGTAAAATGATCCAGCCATTCTGGAGAACAATATGGAATTGTGCCCAAAGAATTATCAAACTGTGCATCCCTTTAATCCAAGTGTCACTATTGGGTCTTTATCTCAAAGAGATCATAAAAGAGGAAAAAAGACTCAAATGTGCAAAAACGTTTGTAGAATTCTTTTTTGTGGTGGCAAGGAACTGGAAGTTGAGCAGATGCCCATCAATTGAGGTATATGAATGCAATGGAATATTACTGTTCTATAAGAAATGATGAACAGGTTGACTTCAGAAAAGCCTGTTAAGACTTACATGAACTGATGCTAAGTGAGGTGAGCAGAACAAAGAGAACACTGTATACAGTAACTGCAAGATTATGTGATGATAAGTTGTAATGGACTTGACTTTTTAACAATGAGGTGGTTCAAGGCAATTCCAATAGACTTGTGAAGGGAAGTGCCATCAACATCCAGAGAGAGAACTATGGATACTGAATGTGAATCAAAGAATAGTATTTTCTCCTTTTTGTTATTGTTTGTTTACTTGTTTTTTCTTTTTCATGTTTTTTTCTTTTGATCAGATTATTCTTGCACAGCATGATGAATATGGAAATATGTTTAGAAGAATTGCATATATTTAATCTATATTGAATTGGTTGCTATCTTGGGGAGGGAAGAAAATTGGAAGGAGGGAGAAAAAATCAGACTATAAGATTTTGCAAGAGTGAATGTTGAAAACTATCTTTGCATGTATTTGGAAAAATAAAATACTATAAAAAAGAGGATGTAATTTTCTTCCTGCTTGATTAGTCAATTATTTTAATTCAAGCTTGCTCATTACAGCAAAAACCTCAACCTCACAATTATTGTTACTTAAAATGATTGCTTATGATTCAACTGTTATCATAAAAAAAATCCCAGTGTTCTAGGGTTAAAGTGTAATTTATAATAATTATTCTTTAGTTAAAATAATACATACCTCAGAGTGGGAATATAATAGTTTTCTATATTTGCTGTACTTTCATACTCTAGTTCAAGTACTTTAAAACCACTTTCCTAGATTATTATAATGAATAATTGATCAGTCTCCTAATTGATCAGTATGCTTTCATTTTCTTTCTTTTCCAGTACATTTACCACATAGTTGCCAAAATAGTATTTCTGATACACATATTTTCATCTTGTTCTCAAAATCTTCAGTAGTTTCCTATTATTTCTAAATAATACTGCTCTTCACCATCTGGCCTACATTCCTTTTATACAATCAAACTACAAATATTTATTAGATAACTACTATGTGTCAAGGACAACGTTAGGTGCTACAGGCACCAATATAGGGAATGAAACAATTTCTTTTCATAAGGATCTTATATTATTATTAAGGAGTCACTAAAGATGTATATAAGTGTATATAAAATAAATATAAAGTGAGTAAATACAAAGAAAATGCAAGGTAGTTTGCAAGGAAAGGCATTAGTAGTTGGAAAATCAAAGAAGACTTAATATTGACTTTTTGAGCTGTGTTTTAAGAGAAGAGTTTTCTTTTTTTTATTAAAGCTTTTTATTTGCAAAACATATGTATGGATAATTTTTCAACATTGAACCTTGCAAAGTTTTCCATTACAAATTCCCCCCCCCCAGTCCCCACCTCTCCCCTAGATGGCAGGAAGTCTACTACATGTTAATTATGTTAAAATACTTGACAAATCGAATATGTGTGTACATATTTTTACAGTTATCTTGTTGTGCAAGAAAAGTCAGATCTACAAGAAAAAAAAATCTGAGAAGGGAAACATAATGCAAGCAAACATCAATAGAGAGCATGAAAATGTTATGTTGTGGTCCACATTTCATATCCCTCTCTCTGGGTGTATATGGCTTTCTTCACTGAACAATTGGAACTGGTTTGAAACATTTCATTGTTGGAAAGAGAGCCATGTCCATCAGAATTGATCATCCTGTGGTCTTGTCATTGCCGTATATAATGATTTCCTGATTCTGCTCATTTCACTCAGCATCAGTTCATGCAAGTAAGAGAAGAGTTTTCTATCAAGCAGAGTGAGGAGGGAGTATATTTTACACCTCAGGATTACACCCCAAGGCAGGGGACAGCTAGTCAAAAGATGCAGAGATAAGAATTGGAGTGTCCTGTGTGAATAACAAATAGAAGGCCAATTGGACTGCACTGAAGAATACAGGAGTAAGAGAAATGTAAATGGCTGGAGAAAGGTTGGAGTCAAGATATAAAGAGCGTTAAAGGCTCTATAGAGGAATTTTTATTTACTTCTCAAAGCAAAAGGAAGCCACTGGATGCTGTTGAGTAGTTGAATGACATTGTCTGGCATTAAGGGAAATTATTTTGACAGGGTTATAGAAGATGGGCTGAAGTAGGGAGAGACTTGAAACAAACAGATCTACTGAGAGGCTGTTATAATAATCTGCGTGAGTAGTGATGTAAATACCTGAAAAGTTATAGTTGTACAAATAAAGAGAAGAGAATGGATATGAGAGATGCTCTTGAGGTAGAAATAGCAAGATATAATAACTGACTGGATATATGGATTAAGAATGAGGAGTGAATCTAACCACAAAATAAACAAGAAAGAAACTAGCAAAGTTAAAGTAATCCTAGAAAACTTAAAACTGATAGACCTCTGGAGAAAATTGAATAGGAGCAGAAGAAAATATACTTTTTTTTCTTGGCAGTATATGGTACCTACACAAAAATTGACCATGTATTAGCAAATAAAAACCTCACAATCAAATTCAGAAAGGCAGAAATAATAAATTCTTCCTTTTCAGACCACAATATAATTAAAATTATATTCAATAAATGACCAGGGAAAGATACACTAAGAGCCAATTGGAAATTAAATAATCTAATGCTAAAAAATGAGTGGGTCAACAGCAAATCACATAAACAATCCATAATATCTTCCAAGAGAATGACAATAATGAGACAACATAGCAAAATGTATGGGATGCAGCCAAAGCAGTTCTTAGAGGAATTTTTATATCTCTAAATAGATACATGAGTAAAATAGAGAAAGAGGAGGTCAATGCATTAGACATGCAACTAGAAAGGCTAGAAAATGAACAAATTAAAAATCCCCAATTAAATACCAAATTAGAAATTCTGAAACTCAAAAGAGAGATGAATAAAATTGAAACTAAGAAAGCTATTGAACTAATAAATAAAACTAAGAGTTGGTTTTATGAAAAAAATAGATAAACCTTTGGCTAATTTGATCAGAAAAAGGAAAGAAAGGAAAAAAAATCACCAGTATTGAAAATGAAAAGGATGAAATTGTCATCAATGAAAATTAATTAAAGCAATAATTAGGAGCTATTTTGCCCAACTATATGGCAGCAAGTCTAACAAATGAAATAGATGAATATTTACAAAAATATAAATTAACCAGATTAACAAAAGAGGAAATAAATTACTTAGTCCCATTTAAGAAAAAGAAATCGAATAAGTCATTAATGAACTTCCCAAGAAAAAATCTCTAGGGCCAGGTAGATTCCCAAATAAATTTTATCAAACATCTAAAGAATAATTAATTTCAATACTACATTAACTATTTGGAAAAATAAGTAAAGAAAAAGTACTGCCAAATTCTTTCTATGACACAAATATGGCACTGATACCTAAATTAGGAAAAGCTAATACAGAGAAAGAAAATTACAGACCAATCTCCCTAATGAATATTGATGCAAAATGTTTAAATAAAATATTAGCAAAGAGATTACAGCAATTTATCAGCAAGATAATATACTATGACCAAGTAGGATTGATAACAGGAATGCAAGGCTGGTTCAATATCAGGAAAACTATTATCATAATCAACCATATCAATAACAAAACCATAAAATCATATGATAATCTCAATAATGCAGAAAAAGCTTTTGCCAAAATATAACACCTATTCCTATTAAAAAACATTAGAGAGCATAGGGATAAAGGGAGCTTTTCTTAAAATAATAAGCAGTATCTATCTAAAACCTATAGCAAGCATTATTTGTATTGGAGAGAAGCTGGATGCATTCCTAGTAAGATCAAGGGTGAAACAAGGATGCCCATTATCATCACTATTATTCAACATTGTACTAGGAATGTTGACTTTAGCAATAAGAAAAAAAATCGAATTAAAGGAATTAGAATAGGCAATGAGGAAATAAAACTATTACTCTGCAGATGATATGATGATATACTTGGAGAATCCTAGAAAATCATCCAGAAACCTGCTGGAAACAATTCACAACTTTAGCAAAGTTACTGTATATAAAATAAACCTACACAAATCATCAGCGTTTCTGTATATTACTAACAAAACCAAAGGTGTGTGTGTATGTATGTATGTGAGTGTGTGGGTATGAGAGAGAGAAAGAGAGAGAGAGAGAGAGAGAGAGAGAGAGAGAGAGAGAGAGAGAGAGAGAGAGAGAGTTAAAGCTTAGGACAGAGCCTGCCGTAATAGTCATATTTATTTCATAGTAAATACTTTTTTTCATACTTCTCATTTCAATTGGAACATAAATTCTAGGCTTATTGCCTATTCCTTGAACTCAATATTGTAGGAATTTGAGTCCCAACAGTACAGAATTTTTAGTTCAGAAAAATCCATACCCCCACCCAACTTGGAAAGAGATTGAACTTTCACAATCTTTTGATTTTTAAACTTGAGTCACTCCTGGGAATTTTAAAAAAGAAGTAAACAGAATGGGTAAGGGGAGGACAGTATAGAATATGGAGCAGAACACTTACATATAACAAAACACTATGGATTTCCTGAAGGCATCTTGCAGATGTTGCTCTGGAACTATGAAATAGATTTTGGGTCAAAGTCTCAATTTGATGGAGCAAAGAACTTGGGCAGTTGTGAAAGGGTTCAAATGCCTCTTGGAAAAACCCAACTTTTTTTTTTTATTATTTCCCCAAATTCCCCTTCTCATTCCTGTTTTTAGTCATTCTATATATTTTTCTAGGTATCTAAAGCTATATCTTACCTTGATTTTCACTTCATATAAAAAACTATGGTTAATTATAAATTCTTATACTGCAAGAATTTATACACACACACACACACACACACACACATATATATACATCATTACGTATTTAGGTATATGTGTATTTACATATTTATCTTTAACAAATACATATATTTGTTAAATACATGTGTGTATACATGTGTGGATGCAGAGTCAGTAAAAGAGGAAACCAGTAACTAATTTATCTAAATTCACATGATTATAAAAAAAAGAAGGTCACAGGACCTTTTCCTAGTGGTCAGATTTCATTTCTAATCTGGGAGATTAAAGCTACATGCAATTTTTATTAATAATCTGAATTTTTTGAAAAGATACCCAAAGTAGCAAGAGAAAGCAATCAAATGGACACAAAGGTCACTTTTACCCTGGTAGACTAAAATGAGCTTGTTGCAGTGGGATGTGGCTACTAAGGATTTTTAAGCAATTCAGTCTCAGATGTAGAGAATTATATATTGGGAAGGGTTCTGGGTGCAGACAAACTTTACCCTCCACAGAGACACCTAGTGGTTACATTAGCCATCAATTTCCTCTGTACACCACAGAATTTCCTTTTTTTTTTTTTTTTTTTTACTAGTTTACTAAACCTGCCAAAAATAGGAAATGAAGTTGGTCTAGTATAACCTATTCTTGATGATGCCTTCTGGCTCTTTGTGACCTCCCCTTCTAGAAGTTCATAAAGCATGTTTTAATAATGCATTCCAGAATTTCCCCAGAAATTGCAAGTCAGTTTTGTTATTTAAATTAAAGATTATTCTTTCTCATTTTTCTCCTTTTGATCTGATTTTTATTATGTAGCATGATAAATGTGGAAATATGTTTAGAATAATTAAGAAAAATGTGAAACACAAGGTTTTTCAAGGGTTAATGTTGAAAATCCTTTTTGCATGTATTTTGAAAAATAAAAAAACTATTATAAAATTTTTAAAAATCTAATAATAATTATAACAATGGATAAATAGAACAATGGATATAACAATAACAAAGATTAGATTTTCTTTCCTTTTTTGAAAACTAGAAAAAAATTTTTTTCATTCTCCAATCTTGTGGTAACTATAATAGCTCCAAGCTTGTTAGCTGTAATGTTTCAAATATCAGTCGCAATGGCTCCTTAATTACATTGGCTAAATTTTTCAAGAAATAGTTCACTTGTGGCAAGTGACTTGAATTTGTCAAGGGCAACAAGGTGTTCTCCTGGTAGCTCCTTACTTCTCTTGGATATTAACACTCTTTAGTAATTTTTGTTTTGTTCAGAGTCAGGCCTGTCTTTTTAAAAGCCAGAACTACTTTTTTAGTATTTCATTCCTTTTGTGTATTCTAAATCAAGGTGGTTTTTAAAAATAGAATTCAAGATTTTTTGATTTCTCATTCTGAAAATCAACAAAACATATTCCATAGGTAATATTTAAATTTATAATTCTAGGTCAATGCAAAGAATTCTCTACAAAGAATGAAGTGCTAAATTGCCATTGCCATAAATATCTTTCTCAATTGGTTTTATAGAATCATTTTCTATCCTAATATACATCATACTCTCTGAACTTAAGGTCCCATCAAAAGTTAAACTAATTTGGATTAAAAAAAAATCCACACCATTTGACTAGTTCTTTAGTAATAGCATCATAGATTTAAGAGCTGATGGGAACTCTAAATGGAATCCCCTTAGTTTTGTAGATGAGAAAATAGAAGTCCAGATGAGTTAGGTGACTCACCAATGGTCACATACATAGTACATTCATTATCTAAAAGGAGGATATGAAGCTTCTAATTCTGCATATATTTAACATTTAAACTGTTTACATTGTTTGCTTGACTGATTCATTTTTCACAGTTCTGTTGTCACTGTAGTCTCACAAAACTCTAGTTTTATTTCCTAGCAGTTGAAGTCAAAAGTATTTATTAAGCACCTATGATTAGCAAGCACTGTGCTAGATATAAGGACCTGGTAAGTTACAAAGGAAACCTGTTTCCTCCATTCTTCCCCCTTCCCCCCCAAAAAAACAACCCAATCCTACAGATATTGGTACACAGTAGGGACTTTTAAAAAGTGCTTGTTGAATGAAATTAGGATTATCCCCACCCTCAACAAGCCTATTTTATACTGGGGAAATAATGTCAGATAAGCAAAATAAGATTATTTAAGGAGAGTGAGAATACTATCAACTGGGCATGAGAAAGAAAATTAAGAAAGACTTCTTTTAGAAGGTCACACCTGTGCTGAGCATTGAGAAAAACTAGAGATTTTAAAAAAGATAAAAACCTAAATAAGAAGGCAGGGCATTCCAGAGATGGGGGAGAATCTGTTTTTTAAAAAGTATTTTTAAGTTTGTATTTAATGGACAGAGTTGAGGGGATCCATGGATAGGTTTCAAAAGAATTGTAAACATGGATAGGAAAAAAGGCATCTTTACTTTTACTAACCTTTGGCTCCTTTTGTAATCCTATGTATAATATTTTGTGCATTTCAAAACATTATTCTGAGAAGGGATCCATAGCCATCACTAAATTGTACCATGATACAAAAAAACAAAAAACAAACAAACAAACAAAAAAAAAACAACAAAAAGAAGAAGAAACCTCAAGCCTCCATCAATATGCAAGATCATCATCTGAGAATCATTTAGTCAGCCAGCCTAAAGTACTTTTTAGGAAAAAGTATTTTTTAAGATGGTAATGATGGCTAGATGGAAGCTAGGTGGCTCAATTATTAGATTTCAGGCCATGGAGTCAAGAGGATTCAAATGTGACCTCAAACACTTATTAACTCTGTGACTTTGGACAAGTCACTTAATCCTATTTGCCTAGTTTCCTCATCAAAAAGAAACTAAAGAAGAAAATTGAGAAATCACTCCAGTATCTTTGCCAATAAAATCTCAAATGGAACCATGAACATAACTAATTAACTAGACAACAGGAGTAAGGACAATTAGTACAAAACATCTATCCGAAAGTCTGTGATATAGTCTCCTACAAGTACCTAGAGAGTCCAGAGGTAATTGGGTTAAAATATAGAAAACATGTGGCAAAGAGGTAAAGCTCTTGGTTGCTGTAAATGTTTTTGTCCTATTTATGAGGGGCTCAAGAATTTCCCTTAAGTAGGGTGAATCTGAGCTGTCTATCCTTTTCTCCCAATGCAGACATTGCTGTCAGTAGATCTAGGAATATTACTAAGAATAGGAGGATGGAAAATCCAATATCATTCAACCATTCACTAAATTCACAAAGACCTTCTCAGTTAAAAGTATGGAAGAAGGGAATGATACTTGGCTGAGACTAGAACTGAGGCTTCTTCTTCTTCCCTTATCATTCCCTCCCCATTCTCCAATCAGCTCCTTCTTAGGGAATTTACTGGAATACTCTCCTGGCTAACACTTGCTGGAATTCTCTGATTTCTGCTAGCTCAATGTTTTTATAGGACCCAGAGGGCATAATGAAATCCTTAGCCATTTGGAATAGACTTTCTTTTTGGTATCCTTTCATTTCAGCTAATGGCTTTCAAAGATTTTTCGAATATAGTTTGACTTTTGACTGAATCATCCATAAATTCATGTGAGGAAATCTAGCAGAGGTAGAAGGCATGATGGTGAGCATTTGGGTATAGTTCAAATTGCAGTATTATCATCATTATTGTTACTGGGGTAAACTATAGATTGTTTAGACAGAAAGAGGAAATAGATGAGAACTTTAGGAAACAGTTCACAAATCTCATTCCTACACATGGCCAGAGCTTACTTATCTATTAGTATGTTCTCTCTCTACCCAGAATAAAACAGTTAATGATTTCTTGTCTTGCCTGATCATTTCATTCTTAAAAACCTAAAGAACTTGGGAACTGCTATTCTAGATCTGATTTTTTTTTTTTGCTGAGGCAATTGGGGTAAAGTGACTTGCCCAGGGTCACATAGCTAGGAAGTGTTAAGTGTCTGTGATCATATTTGAACTCAGGTCCTCTTGATTTCGGGGCTAGTGCTCTATTCTCTGCACCACTTAGCTGCCCCTGATTCTTTTTAAAAAAATATGATTCCAACAAGAAAGAATTAAAAAAAATTGGGAACTTTGTATGGAATTGACCACTATACCTTGTTATTTGTTTAAAAAAAAACCAGTTAAGGCATATTAACATATACCATATATCTGATGACCTCAGATTTCAAAGGGTTTTACAAAGAAATAATAAGTTCTCAAACTAAAATGTTCCAAGGGAAGTAAATCCATGTGGGATGAGAAGCCTTAAAAAAATGAAATTCTGATGACATAAAAAGAAAGAATCCCAGTCATCAAGAAAAAAAAAAGAATTGTCAAAGGTAAATGCACAATGAACTGATCAAGAAATTTAGATTTTAAAAAGGCATCTACAGACCAAGAAGCAAAGACAGGTAATAGAGGATAAATATGGGAGTGTGACATGATGCTATTGTAGTATTGTCAAGAGTGAAAAAAATTCAGAATGAGCTGAGATTGTTGAGGAAAACCAAAGAAAACAAAAAGGCTTTGATTCTTATAAAAATATATCCATATTAGGAAAAAGAGGAGAATTATAGAAGGGACAGAATTGCTGCTTGGAGTTCATGGTTAGATAAGAAGAAATGATTAGAAGACAAAATTGCTTGGCCATTATTGTGTTTCTGTTTTTTCTGCAAAGTAAAGTGATCTGTAATATAAAAATAGAAATAAATGTCAACAAGAAATTTATAACTAATATAAGTCAGGGGAGTATCAGTATCTTTTTTATCCTTTTGGAGGATATGTCATCAGTATGGAAGAAACCTATCTATACTCTGTGTTTTAGACAAAATCTGTCAAAGGCAAATGAGAACATTTTGTCTGACCCAAGCAACTTCCAACCTACATTTTATAGTAATTTTGAAACAAAAGATGAATTTTACAACAAAGCAAAATCAAGATGCATAACATAGAATTTTTGATTTATCAAACAGAACAATGATCTGTTGGCTGACCGTTAGAGAAAAATTTTTCTCTATCTGCCTTCATTCTTTCAAAGTTCAAGAGTTACAAATGAGCAGTTATCTATCTTAAAATAAACTATTTAATCTGGTCTCCAGGGAATAAAGATCTTTCCCTGAAATCTTCTTTTCAGGTATGACTGATTAGGTCTTTGATTCAATAGAAAGCAAGGACCTGAAGCCAGGACATTAATATTAATTCTTAAAATTTTATGACAAATACAACTGAGAATTGAAGCTTCTACACCAGGCCAGATGAATTACATCCATTCTCAGAATCTTTTGCATATAATTGCTGAGCCACAATCAGTTATCTTTGAAAGATCTTGAAGAATAAAAAAGATAGCACAGGATTAGAATAGGGAAAAATATGTTTTGATTAAAAAAAAGAGTTTAACTATTAGTGGTGAAATTCTAGTTAATATATGTCTAGAAATGGAAGGAGTGTTCACAAAGAATCAGTTCAACAAACTAAATTCATTCTAACAAAGCATTTGACAAAATCTCATGCTATTCTTGTGGAAAAGATTGGCTAGACATTGGTGAAATCAAGGGGATCTGGAATGCTTGCAGTCAAGTTAGTGGTACATTTTCAACTTGGAAGTTGGGTTCTAGGGGAGTGTTTCAGGGATCTATACATGCTTGTCTCCATGCTGTTTCATGCTTTTATCGATGATTTGAGCAAAGACTATAAATATATGACATGTTCCTCAAGTTTATAGGATAAATTATTCAATAAATTGAATGAGAGAATGAAGATAAAAAAAGATGTGGGCGAAATCTACTATGATGAAATCTCATTTGGATGAACATAAAATTCTTACATTTAGATTAAAACAAATCAGCTTCATAAGTAGAAGATGAGGGAAATACTGTAAGGGAGAAATTTTTCCAAAAAAAATATATCTTGGGGAATTTTAGTTGACCATAGGCTGATAAATGAAAAATCCAGATCTGGAGAATACTTGTATTCTAGTGTAATGTGGATAAGGATCTACTACATGTCCAGATTGCCTAAACTGATATGCTTAGACAGCATCTCTCCACTTGGAAGGGTTAAGAGATTGTTTCCAGAAGAATCATGATGCTGTATGAAGGAGGTGCATTAATAGGGAGACATCTAGTCAGCTAGGTAGGATGGTGGTAAGAATGCTGGTCCTGGAATTAGGAAGATAAGTTCAAATGGGGCCTAAAATACTTGGTTGACCTCAAGCAAGTCAATTAATTTCAGTTAACTTGTTTGCCTCAGTTTCCTCAGCTGTAAAATGGGAATTAATACAATCCAGTTTCCAGGGTTGTTGTGAGGATCAAATAAGATCATATTTGTAAAGTACTTAGCACAATGCTTGGCATATAATGGGTATATTATATATATAAGTGCTGATTAATAATATTATTATTGTCTGAGCACGTATTAAGGAATAAGCTCTATTATTGGTTATGAATCATTCAAAAAGGCCTTCCAACATCATGTGGGAGAACTCACTAACTAGTAAAATGAATAGAACCTATCATTTTTTAAATTTAAAATATCCAGAGTGCTACCAGGGAGCTTGGAAGTTTATCCAGTGCAGCAATGATTCCCTGAAGCATGAGCAGAATAAAGCTTCCTTCAACATTCATTCTTTTCAATTTCTGTTTCATAGCAGCACTGCATCAATTCCTTGTGAACTGAGTGGTTTTGGAAAATGAGACGCCTGGAAGTTTTTCAGCCCAAGGGCGTTTAGGCCACATCTGGACATGAACATGGCACCAATTCTATGTGGAAACTGAGTTGAGAATTGATCTACTCCCTTCTTCCCAGACTAAGGTAAGTCAGGAGGGGGTTATGACCTCAAAGCATTGGGGGGAAATATTTTTACATTTGTTTTTGCTATATCTTTGAAGTAAATACTCCTATGTTAAAAACTATCCCATGTTATTTGGTTTTGCTATTTACTGGGTCCCTAAAATAAAGGGAACAAGGTTAATGGGGGCTGTAGCCCATGGCAAAGGATGGAAATACAAACCTTTCTTGGTACCTTAGAACAGGGTTTCTTAAACTTTTCCCATTTATAACCCTTTTTTTTTTGCCCAATAAGTTTTTATGTAACCTGGGATATATAAGTATGTAAAATAGGAATACAAATCAAATGTTTACTGATAATATATCATAATTTCATGACTCCGGCATGGAGTTACAAAACCCCATATAGAGTCGACCACAACTTAAGAAACTAGCCCTAGAACACTGAGCTGGCAGAAGCAGTCTTCCTGGCCTTAAGAGAGTAGGGACAAAGCTTACATTATGCCTTAAATTAAATAAGCATTTATTAATCAATTACTCTGTGCTAGGCACTATTCTGGGAATTCAAATACTATACAAGCAAAAAGAAAGTTTTTGCTTCAAGGGGCTTGCATTCAAAAGTGTGAAGATAATACACAATAGGGGGTTAAAAAGCTGGGGTAAAGGGGAAGATACCAGAACAAGAGGCAAGCTAAAAAGGTTGGAGATTCAGGAGCTGAGTAGTCTTCAAAGTGGGCTTGGCTGGAGTGCCATTGAATGGAGATTCTGGGGAGTAACTCATTAACTAATTAAAAGAGGATGCCTTTTGGGAGGAGGCACGTCCAGCAAGAGAATGTGACTGTGGTGGAGGTGGAAAAATGGAGAGTCAGGAGCTCAGTTAGGTCATGAGTTTGCAAGATTGGCAAAGGTACTTTCTCAAGTAGAGGATTTGGGGAGCAAACCATGGGTCATATTTGTTTATGCAATCAGTGTTGGTGTGATGCTTTGGGAAGAAGTTTCACTTTTTTAAAGAAAAATAGACATTTTTCTTTCAATGTGACAAGGGTGTGAGGTAGGGTGGCTCAAGGTAATATTACCCTCAGAGGTTCTCAACAAAATAAGCCCCATTTTACATGTGACCAAGCTGTTATCCAGGTAAAAAGTAGCTGTCCAGTTTAGGGATGTGTTGTAGAGAAGAGTTTGTTTTGGTATAGATTGAAAGAGATAACCTTACAAGTACCTTCCAACTCTGAGGTTTTTTGTTTTACAACTTTAAGGACACTATCTCCCACATAAGTGACTTCATGAATAAAAAAAAACACACACACAATCTAGCAATGACACATGCCATCATATGTGTATATATGTTTATGTATTCATGTATGTGCACATGTTTATGACAGATGTTTCATTGCTAGATGTTTCTGTTTGGCTCTTTTGACTTGACTCCATTGTGTAGTGGAAAGAGCAATGAACTACAACTTAAGATCTCAATTCTCCTAACTTTGCCACTTTTGGGGAATGTGTTAATGTCTCTGAATCTCAGTTTACTTAGTGTCAGCCCTGCTTTCCTCACAGGATTGTGATGAGGATAATATGTGAGGAAGTACTTGTTAAGGTAAAAAGCACAATGCAAACATAAAGCATTATTGATGTTTTATGTATTTGCAAAAAGTAAAAAGGAGGAGAATGCTATAAAATGATACTAAAATACATCTTTGAGCTGCATTTTGAAAACATGTGTTTTTAAAAGTATGAACTAATGTATTTTGTTACATTAAGTTATGAATCAAGAATTAAAAATTTCTGAATAAATTAAAATCTCAGCACAGACCTTGAAAAATAATCATGGTTTAACCAGAGAAAACACAAGAGGGCAATCTTGCACAACAATAGTATGTTTTCAGAAACAAACAAACAAAAAAACCCTTCTAAATCAAATGAGCTTAATATTTAGTAAAACAAAAATAGTTGAGGCATTGATAGTATTTATGCTTTGCTACATATTTTGGCAATATAATAGTTTATAAAGAATAACTATCTAATGCTCAATGATCATGCCAATAAAATTGCATGGATTTTAGGTATTTTTCTTTTATCTTAGAAAGAAATGGCTTTATCTTCCTTTTGTATCCCCGATGAGCCGCCTGGTTTCCAGTGCACTAAGGTTAGGCATATCTGAAATAAAAGGAAATAAATCTGACACAGAAGAGATTCCTTAAATCTTGCCTAATGCTGAGTATATATTATTATTTTAGAGAATTATACAGAAGGGTAAACTGAAAAGAGAAGAGTCATGGTCTACTGATCAGGAGACTCTTAGACCTTAATCCTTAATCTTTAACCAGACCTTCATTTCCCGGCAATTAAGTAGAACCGTGCTTTCAACTGGCTGACTAAGCCCTCAAAATTGAGAGCAAAGAGAAATGGCAGATTTAGTTCAATTACAAGTACATCTTTGTACCTATAAATTTTGAAAGAATTATTATTTCATAGACAAACCAAAGACAGAAATGCAGCAGATTTTATGTTTGGGGTAAGGATCTGCTCTTTTTCTACCTAAAAAAAAATCTAAATTAGAAATATACTTTAAGATCATTAAAAACATATTACCAAATAGTTAAGATAGAAAACAATTTCAGAAATAAATTGCTTCTCATTTTTTCTCTTCTGGGTCATCTTTGCAAATAATGATCCATTAACTTCTGCAAATGTGTACTCAGAAATATAAGTTCATTCATGTCAATATGACTTGGGCTGTAATCTGGGCAGTCCTATCTCAGTGTAGTCTAGGTTTAAGATTAGAACACAATGAGATTCTCATCTAGTCATGAAATGTAAAAACTTTGTTTGAAAGGATAAAATTCCTATTTAAATTAAAAAAAAAAAAAGATTCCCCTCCTACCCATCAATTGACTGTACTCTAGTGAGAAAGTATCCCAGATGGAAATTCTGATAAAATTTTAGACAACTATATTCACAATAGATGAGTATTTTATGCCTCAGGCAGTAAGGAAACCAAACCGAGGTATATCTCCAGAATGGTCTTTCCCCTCCACAATAAAGGAAAACCAGCCTAGCCAGCATTAAACAAGTTCTATTATTACCATTGGGAGTTACTTTATAACTGTTTTTGTGGAATCAAATCTCAGGTGAATATAAAAAAGCTTGATTTCACAATGTAGGGCTGTTGCCACCCCTAGTAATAGTCTAACATGTTGTCTAAGAAGTAAAATATAAATCATAGCTGAATACCACCTCTAATCTATTAGATTTAATACAAAATTCCCAATCACAAAAACTTTAGTAAAACAATTAAACAATCAATATATTCTCTTAAAGATGCTGCTTTAAATCTACTTTCAAAAGAAACAAATGTCATAGGTTCACTTCGTGCCATTCTCACTAATCCCTAAAGGTTCCTTTATTCTAATAACTAATTCTAATTTACCTTTAATCCTAATTTCATAGTCCACAGTCCTTTCTGGTCGCTCGTCCTCAATATTTGGACTAGCCTGGGGTCAAAGCACCCTAATTGGCTCATTTTTTATCTTATCCTACTGCTTAGAACTTCAATTGTTGCCATGGAGAACAAGAAGGATGGCAACAATAAGAATCTTCTAGTGTTGAAGTGAATTCAGAAGAATCAGAAGAGCAAGATCAGTTAAATGTGAAACATATATAAAACCAAAATCCTTTTTTATTTTCCTGTAGAATAACTAACTCCAGCAAATTGAAGTAACTCTTGGTCAGGCAGTACTCAACTACTACAGGCTAAATGCACCTCTCATTAGTCCCGTTGGATACTGTTGTGATCCTCCTGACTTTGATCTCTCTTCCTTTTAAATACCCCTTATCCTGCTCATTTACTTTCATGATCCATATTTCCAGCTATTGATTTTTATTTCCCTCTACAACCCTTCTGGGTTCTATCAACTAAGAATCCTCCTCCTACTAGCTTCCAACTCCCCAAATCTGGAAGGCCAACAATCAATGCCCTGACATCCTTTCAAGCATTGATATTGGTGAGCACTGGCCCAAAGGAAGGAAAGCTATACTCTTGCTGGCCATTTTTCCATTTGTATAGCCATGTGTTATCTGTAATCTGTTAATAACTAATATTTTAAAAAAACTTTCTTAAACCTGGAAATATTTATGTGAAGTGAACAGAACCAAGAGAGCATTGTACATAGTAATAACAAGATTATGTGATGATCAACTGTGATAGACTTGGCTCTTTTCAACAATGTAGTGATTCGAGACAATTCCAATAGACTTGGGATGGAAAATGCCAATCACATCTAGAGAGAGAACTATTGAGATTGAATATGGATTGAAGCATAGTATTTTCACTTTTTGTTTGTTTTTTTCTTTCTCATGGGTTTTTCATTTTGGTATGATTTTTCTTATACAACATGATAAATGTGGGAATAGATTTTTAAAAAACTCACTTTCTTTACAATAATTATTTAAGATAGATAGTGTGACTATTTTTGCCCCAGGTAAGAAAATTGAGGTTTAGAGAGGTTAGATGACTAAATCACTTATATAGCTAATAATTTTCAGGACTGAGATTAGAAACAAAATTGATGATGATGATGATGATATCTGTGATCTCTCTATACGTCTCCCTTGTTAACTATTTAAATTTATTATGAAAAAATGGTGTTATTTTGTATTTTCTTTTCATACAACTTGAGCACCCTAGTCTAAACTTCCTCTTCTATAAAAAAAAATCTACCTATTTTACCTGTCTCAGGTTGTTATGATTATCAAATAAGTTATATGTAAAAATGTTTTGTAATTATAAAGCAACAAAATATTAGTAGTATAACAATATATCATATAGCATTTGTTTTGTGCCAGGTATTGTGTTAAGCCCTTTGCAAATATTATTCTATTTGATTCTCACAACAACTCTCAAAAGTTGGTACTAATATTATCCCCATTTAGCAATTCAGGAAATTGAGTTAATTGAAGTTAAGTGACTTGCTCAAGATCAAATAGATAAATAAGTGTCTGAGGCCAGATTTGAACTCAGTTTTTTTTTCTGACTCCAGGCTCAGAGCCTTTAATAACAAAAATAATAATTAACATTTATGTAGAAATTATTATATGCCAGGCATTGGACTATGCATTTTTATAAATATTGTCTCATTAATTCCTCATAATCAACTCCTGGGAGATAGATTCCATTATTATCACCATCCTATAGATGAGGAAACTTAGGAAGATAGGGGAGGAGTGATTTATTTAGGATTATATAGCTAAAAACTGTCTGAGATAAGGTTTGAGCTTGACTCTTTCTTCCTGATACCAGTCCCTATGTTTTTATAAGTAATATCCTATTTCTCTGCATAAAGGAATAGCTGTATGATTTCCCTGAGAGTAAACCTTCCCTTCATGCTGTCCCCTTCCACAACTGGCAGTAAAAGTCTACTTTATTATATTTCATACTTAACATCTTAATCTAGAACTAGGAGTAACTTGATTTGTATATATAACAGAACACTGAGGACCAATACCCCTAGCAGAAAGGAAATTCCCCCATGTTCCTCTATGGCTGTGGTTCTTCATCTTTTGTGAATTTGTCTAGTGAAACCCATGCACCCCTTCCTAAAATGTTTATAAGAGGATAAAATAAATTACATAGGATTAATTATTAAAATATTTGAAAAATACACATTTCATGAGCCCTGTGCTTTACTGGATCATTTGGAGAACTGTTCTGCTCTTGTGACTGACAACTTAACCCCCTTCATTCCTGAGAGGAAGAGGGAGGAAGCAGTTGAAAATGAAGGGTATAAGATAAAGGATAGCATGAGCAGAAGTGGCCAGATGTGACAAGTATGCAGGCAGGAAGAATTGCCACTAACAGTTGCCTTTATGAGTAAGCTGATAGGGGAGCAAAAGCTGATTTACCAAGGCAAGGACTCTGTAAGATGGACATGGACAAAGTTGCAGAACCATTTATGCTCCTGAAAACAGAACTAATGATTCCTTACATCCTTTATTTTATCACCACACCTTCTTATTCTCTCTTGGGAGAGAGAGGAGTCTTGTTTTCCATTCTCTATTTTCTTTAATTTCTCTTTCACCATTGTTTGACAAGTTGGTTTCTCTAAGATAAAGTAGTTAACCATTGCATTAATATCTTTCTATATCATTACTCAGACACAGTTGAGAAAGACAATAGGGGTTGAAGTACACAGAGTGGGAAAAGATATGTTTTGTTTTTTGTTTTTTAATTTCTGGTTGAGGGAGGGAATTCCTTGTCACGATATATTCAGAGATGAAAAAACAGAGTTGTTCATTCATAATTTTATAACTTCCCAAAGAAATAAGAAAAACAGATTCATATTCTCCCAGGCAAATGAGATTAGCAATTTTGGTGAAAAGCTGGGACAAACTGGAGCTTTTATGTAGGTAGGTACTTTGAGCATTACCTCTTAGCACTGATTCTTTCATTCTTGAAAGGAAAACCAAGTCACACATCATGACAGTTGAATAGTGAGAAAGTTGTGACTATCATGAGAATAGAAGGTGAGTTGCCAGAAAAAGGAAGTAGTTACTTTCCTCAGCAGTAACAGCATCTACCATAACCTAGACATTAAATACTCTTTTCCTTCTCTAACAATCTTTTTCGAATTATAAAGACTTGAGGCAGAGATGTAGGGTATCAAGAAAGATTTCTTTAAACTTGTTTCTAAGGTTACTTAAGCTGAACAAAGGAATAACTCAAATATATTATAAAATAGAGATTTAAATGTGTTTCACTGCAATTTTCTTAATGATTCTTCTGGTTAATGGATTGGAAGGAGTTTCTTTCTTCTGTAGTGATCTGATCTCCCAAGAGTTCAATTATCTTTATGTAGATGACTTCCAAATCTGTATTGTATATCCACTTCTAATTTCCTTCTGAACTCTGGTCTTGTACAAGATGCATGCTGAACATCTTTGTCCTGATGTCTAAGAGACATTTCAAACTCAACAACATCTAAAACTAATAATTCTAGAAGTCAGGGCAAGAAAAAAGAAAACACCTGAGGCAATAGGCACAAAGGATCTCTCCAATAACCATTTAACGTTTAATTCAAGTGTAAATATCTCATTTGATTCTCACAAAAATTCTGCAAGGTAAAAGCTATTATTATTAATACTATGACTATTACTATTCTATACAATTATTATTATTCCTCACTTTATAATTGAGGAAACTGGGATATACAGGCTGACTTGCTTAGGGTCACAGAGTAAGTGTCCAAGGTGAGTCTTGAATTCAAGTCTTCCTTGAATTCAAGTCTTCAGGCTTGAATCTCTACACCAACAGCTACCTGAACCATTTTAATACAACATTTAAACTTACTCAAATTGTTCCAGTACTTAGAATGTGTTCTTTCCTCTTTCCCACCTCTTAGAATTCTTCCTTTCTTTTCTAGGAATTCCTCAACTCAGAGATTCTAAGATTCTCCTACAGAGTAATTTCTTCCACTTTGGTCCATTTGACTGAAGGTCAATAAATCAGGAAGCAAGGTGAGAAGATAAAAAGTTTTATTTGCATTAGCTGGTTGGCAGTTGCCAGGTGGATAACAACTCACTGATCAAAGGAACATCACACATATATAGGGTTTTACACAGACTAAGGGCATTGTTAATAATGGTAACAACTGTTCATCTGGATAATGTGTTAACTCTGGCATTTTAGGAGTTACAGAAATTAGGTTTATTCTCATGGATAACGCATTTCTCTAAAGTTAGTTGTATCAGAATATCCTGTTGGGGTAGTAAATCTCTCAAGATTGTAGAAGTAGAATAACTCTAAGGTAGAGTGGAATCTTCAAGATAGAAATCTGTAAACCCCATGCTTCTCTTGATAGCCTGAGGGGTCTCTACATGAGTCTGTAGTTGTTTCTTTGACCTTTAAGGTTACTTTTTCTAAGGAGAAAATGTTGCTCCCAAACTCACAGATTTTTTTTTTCTCCACATCTTCAAGATGTAGGCACCATCTCCTTTGTTAAATCTTGTTGCATTTGTTAACCAGTTCTCTTTCCTCAAATTATCTTGTATTTCCTTATGTGTATATATGTTGTGACAGATACCAGTGGAACAGTGGATCAAACATCAGTGGAGGAAGAGCCAGATAGAGAATTCAGGTCCAGTTCCTATGGCATTTGTTAGCTTCTTGGTACCCTTAGGCAATTCTTTGTCTAAAAATTACAAAACCTCTGTTGAGGATGTTTGCTTTCCCTGACTTCCCTATACCAATGAAATTACACTTAAATTTTCTTCCAAAAAAAAAGATCCATACATGAATCTACACACAAAAAAATTTGGCCTTCGATCCTTTCTGAGCCATTTTGCTAGTCATTTAATCAATCAACAAGCCTCTATTATAGTAAATATTTATTATGTGCTAAACACTGGGGTATTTTTTTAAGCAAAAACTTTCTTACCCATAAGGAGTGCACATTCTTGTAAGAGAGAAGGTAAATTAGGAAACATATATATATATATACATATATATATAT